>JAHWFP010096414.1:40610-55720 GCA_023313725.1 Lithobius niger
TCTGCTTTAGCAGAAACTCACGAACGGGCCTCGCCATCTTGCCCGGATTATTGTTATTGTTTTGTTTTCACTCACAGAGCTTTGATTGTAAACGACTACTTTGCAAGATAGCAATGATCAGCCTCGTGCTCAGGAGTGATTGTTGTTGTCCACTTTGAAACAATTCAGCTCAGCTGTGAAAGCCTTCATCTGCGAATTAAATAAGCCATTGCATTATTTCCGGCTGCCAATTTCGAGGCCCTAACAACTTAGTTAGCTTAGTTTGATTTAAAACTACGCATTTAGGTGAAACATGGATTCTTTCATTTTACCCAACAACAATCAACGGTTTGGACGATAGTTTTCAATCCTCAGCACGTGCACCAGCAATTGTTAGGCACCGTGGCAAAGACATTGCACGTGCACCAAAACAATGAGAAGCGATTAAAGTTATTGTTGTCCTTCCGGTTTTCCTGTTAGTCTTTCTATTAGCCGGCCTCCAGAATTATTATGTAGATTTTTGATATAGAAGTAGTAGAAAAAGGCTATAGGCTAAGGATCATAACAAAAAATGAAATTTGGACACAGCTGAACCACTATAGAATACATAGCTCTTCATGTAAAGTCACGCTAAGTAGTTTTAATCAAGAACAGCTTGACAAGGTTTCAGTATAGAAATGAAAGCACAGTTCTGATTAACACAAAGACAAACACAGCCGTAATAAAACTATTGCGGCCCTCTTCTTAAAAAATACTTGAGCTTAACATATTAAAAAAAAAATCATTTGTTAAAATTCAGAGTTGTTGAAGTCAGAATCCCAACTGATTTTAGAACACAGCTGCAAATGTGGGCAAGCCTAAAGTCCTTGGAAATTGATGAAACTAGATGGCCGATGCACCACTTACGCAACCTTATGCTGAGCCTAGGAAGGCAAAAAGATGTAGAGGGAAAGATGTAGAGCTCTTGTTTTATTCCAATGTGCCGCATGGTTAGTCCTATGTCGACCTTAAAGTCGTTGGTTCAGGATGTCCTAGGGATGGCCGCAGCAGGCGTGCATACGTCTGCTGAGAGAAGTTGCTGGACCATGCTGTAGCTCCCAATAGAGTTCCCACAAGTGGAACAGAGCCTTTTTTTACTCAGGCCTCTTTCAGTCCCACTATTTTACATAGCTGCCCTTACCACTTATCTACAAGAAGGTTAGATTAGGATACAGTATAAGGAAGGCCGGAAGAACTAGCTTTGCACCACATTTCCCTATAACGACTCACCTGCACCTGCGATACCACAGACATTATTCCAAACACCATTCCCACCTGACCCTGCATTACCTAAACCGTCTTCACCCACTGAAAATTCAGAATTCATAAAACTAAACATCTTCAAAATTCGCAGCTTTCTTGTCAAAGTTTTAATTTATTCCTTTCCTAAATGCGTAATAGAAACAGACATTTTCAGTTTAAACAGTATTTTCAAAGTTCGTCTATTACAAATAATGAGGGTTATTGTGGAGAATTTAGATTCTCTTTTTACCTCATTTTTATTAACTTTCATTGCACGCGAAAAAAGCATTTCTGACCGACCAGCTTCTCTCTGTTAGGTGTACTGAATATAGGCCTATATAGTCAGTGACTTAGCTGGTTTTTGGTCGGTGAACATGTGCATATGTTTGCTCTAGTTAGCCCCTCTTTCCAACACTAAATATTGGTAGTGGCTTATGTCGTGCGAAATAGTCTGCTAGCAAACTGTCTCGGTAGGAGTCGCCTGGACTGCAGATAACATGTACTGTCTTGCATTGATTAAGAAAAAGAAAAAGTATTTTGCTACTACTCGAGCCATAGATCGACATTGTAATGTTTTAGAATATTAAAATTTCGAACACATATTTAGCCATTTTGTTGAGAATTAGGGCATATGGCTTGCTGTTAACAACCATTAACGGCGCAAATTTGACATAAATATTTTTAACGTTTTTTTCCTTCTGTAAACAGTTTATTGAACCCGGTCCATAACGCTAGTGGCCCCAAGCATATTATTATAAAATAGTAGTATGCTCTAGTACATCTGCGTTATTACAACATTTCAAATAAATAACCGATTTTATATACAATATGGGGGTAAAACTGCAGGTGTCGCTATCCCGGATGATGTCACGGTCCTTGGTGAGGGAGTCAAATTGTGAAGGTTTTCATCTTGAACGCACCCACTGGGAATCTCCAGCTTGAATGACATCATAGATGGATGCGAGGGTTCGATAAAGCTAGAAATCTCGAAAACCCAACATTTGGATTTTTAAATCCGTTGAAATTCTTGTGCAAATCTTTAAAATCTGCAAAACTTTATGAAAATCTTTAAATCCTCTACAAATCCGTTTAAATCTAGCAAAACTTCATGTAAATATTTATATCTTACTTAAAACAAGTAAATCTTTAAATCCCGTCAAATCTGCGAATCTTCATGTAAATCCTCAAATCTGCAAATCTGTGTATTATGTAAATCTTTAAATCTTCTGCAAATCCGCGTAAATCTTGTAAAACTTCATGCAAATCATTACACCTTGTTGTAAATCTTTAAATTCCAGCACATCCGTAAATCTCCATAAGTCCATTGGAAGATTTACTGATTTACAAATCTCGTACACTTCGAATGGGTGCCGCCATTTTTTTAAACCTATAATGATTCACATCAGAAGTGACGTCATCCAAGATGTCTTCCGACCCATTTCCGAGTCGAGATATACGGTTTAGTACTACTTTTTATACATATCCGCAAATCAGTACTTACCATGTAGCACAATACTTGGATTTCTAGTTGCCCGTTGTGATCGGGAATGTCCGCTAACACTTTCTACCTGAAAATTCCTGACAGAAAATTAACTTTTAAATTACTTTCAATTGTAACAATGTAAAAACGAAATTTTCGGATTAAAGGGGTGTACAGGAAATCTTACATTAACTACCTTTCACTCACCTGACACAGTTTCAAGTAAACCTGACGGGATCTGATGAAACTCTGTACTTTTTGCAAGAGCTTGTCGTCTGACTGTTGTTTAGTTCGTCTCTACTTTGCTAACGTTTCTACGTCGACATGCAACTGCCTAAAAATCAATGAAGAGATTTAAATAATCAGCCAATAGTTGAAGTACACGCAGATAACTGGAAATGTTAGGCATCGTATGCCATCAATAAATTATTTATGTGAATGCGATGTCAGATATTGGCATTACACTGCTAAATTTTTAATAGACGTGCTCATGATTAAAAATGTATAATATTTTGAGGCATTTGTCATCAGTTGCAGTCGCATCCAATACATTTCCGAGGGTATCTTGTAGTTAACAAACTATCGAAAACTTTCTTTAGCAGAAATGGGAGGACTAGTTAAAACTCGTTTTAAATTACAGGCAAGAGCATAGCCGTTTTTAGAATTACTGAAATGCTGTAATGAATATCGCCTCCTTTAAGGTAAAAACGAGTATTAGACTGACGTGAAAATAAATACAGAGTCAATATGGTAGAAAAGGAACTAAATTAAATACATTTACTCACCTAATAAAGCTCAGTTTCGAATTTAGTATTTTTGGGAGAATATATAAAAAATAATAATGTAAATGTATGTGCATAATACCAACATTTTATACATAAACAGCGTGTTCCAAAAGTCCCAGCTAGGCTGAATAACTTTTGAAGGGATGAGAATTGAAACTTGCACCTTTGGGGACATCGGTTGGGTTGAGGGTTCTATCTTTTGGCATAAGAGACATCGCAGTACCCCCCCCATGGGGTCCCAGGAGGCGCACCTCATTAATTTCAAATGGGAAGGGGGGTCGAGTAGCACGTCATATTAAAGCCCTTAACGAGCTGAGAAAAGTGGCGCAAAGAAAACGTCGCTACGTAGCTCCAATCAAAAATGGTACCCCGTCAAAGTTCGAAATAGCACTTTGTATTGGAAGCATTTACGTCACTAGAAAACGATTCAGAGATGTTCACAACGTGACGGAATGTTCCAGATGGATAAACTGAAAGACACACGTAAAACAAATGTGGCAATATTGAGGTCCCACATTTTTTTTTGGGGGGGGGGGGGAGACGGAAGGAGGCAGAGCAAATAAAATCTTGGTTGGGGCTAAACTCAAAAGTTTCAAATGAGAGGGGGGAAGCGAACTGCACCTCTGACTAAAGATCTTAACAAGCAAATAAAAACATCGAAAGGAAAACGTCGCTACGTTGCTTCCTTCCAAAATGGTGACAATGCAAAGTTTGAAACGGGTGGATAAAGTGATAAGTGAATTTCTGTCAACAGCGATAAAATGCATCGCAAGAGAAAAATGTATACTTCACGGAAGCAACATGATGAAACTTGAAGGTAGTTTTCAAAAGTCGGCCATCGATTTACTGAAGTGACAAGTTGGCACAATACAATAAACCTTGATTTTTCGTGGACCCTTCTACTTTCGTACATCCATTTGCTCGTACATTTTATTGCACCTCGTGTCCCAAAGTAAGAGACTTTAGCCTTGTTTTAATGTTTTTGGTTTATCCCCCTGCATGGAACAGACTTGGAGGATTGTAACACATTTGTAGTTAAAAAAACGCTATTTTTTATTGGAGTGCTCTGGGTCCCCCTGGAGGGGAGTAGGGGGGGGGGGGTACTGCGATGTCTCTTATGCCACCCTCAACCCTCAACCCAACTGAAGTCCACAAAGGAGCAAGTTTCAATTCTCATCCGTTCATAAGTTATTCAGCCTGTCTGGGACTTTTGGAACACACCCTGTATATGCATACGTATAATATATGTATGTATGTATATATATGTGTGTGTGTATTACACATTTACATATGTATTTATTTATATACATTATATAGTAAATGTGGTAAATGTGTGTGTTTATGTGCATGTACAAATAAACATTTCAAAAACAAAAACTGGTAAAAGGGGCAGCCAAGTTCCGAATGGTTCCGCCCTTCAAAAGGAGTGATATCAACACTCCAAAACATTCGCCAAGTTAATCTCACCGCTTAATAGTTCGAAGGTTAAATGAAAACTAGAACATTACTACTTTCGGTGCGCTTAACTTGACGAATGTTTTGGTGTGTTGATATCACTCTTTCGAAGGGCCGAGCCATTCGGAACTTGGCGGCCCCTTTTACCAGTTTTGGTTTTTGATGTATAACTCCTTTTTTTTTTAATTGTGTATTGGCTCAACTCCACTACCGTGCAGACGTGTACTATAAAGTGCCACGTCAACAAGAAATTGGTTTTCAACAATTTAACTACTACCTTATGCCTATAAGCCGAACCATTCTCAACTTAGTCACCTCTTTATGGGTTTTTGGTTTGGTTTTAATTTTGTTGTGATTTGTTTTATTTAGTTAGTTTTGGTGTGTTGATATCACTCCTTTGAAGGGCCGAACCACTGTCAACTTAGTGACCTCTTTACCAGGTTTTGGCTTTGTTTATTTTGCTTTCTTTTTACAGTTGGTTTATTTTTCGTGAATTGGACGTGAATACAATTTCTTTGCAACGTTGTTTAGATTTATCGTGATGCACTAGTTTGTGTCTGGGCACATACGTCAGTATCCACGTTCTCATTGTCCGAACTTTGGCCGCCCAATGAGAGACGATGCCGACATACTAACAATGGTTATAACAATATTTTCGTACTTACGCGCCTCCCACGCCATCCCTGTTACGCCCCCAGGTTCCACACCATAAAAGATACGCAGTTCGTATTGTACTGCACCCATTCGTCCAATTTCATACCTGGAAGCCTCGGTATCGATGAATAATCACCCTATGGGATTTAACATTGGGATGAGCGAATTAGCTAGCTAACACATTTATAACGTTATTGAGGGTCAGATTTTGCATTGAAAGCAGCTTAGCTGGCATTGCTACGCGACTTAATTTTTGTCAGGTGGGTCATTGCTCTCGATTTCAACACAATTTAAGCTTTTGTACCGCATTATGATTTTTCCCCAAGTACCTGAAGTGTGCCCAACTATGCTTCAAGATTAAGACACTGAAGCAATGGCGCCGCGCTACAATGGTGTGCAACCTCGACAATTGAACTGATGTCATGATTGTTGCCTAACTTGGCGCTACACACTAGCGTGTCTCTAGATAAGCTAAATTTAAAACCAAGCTATATTAGGAGCACTAATATGTTTTATTTATTGGTAAATAAAATAGGGCTTGACTTATGGTTTGAGAACATGCATGTCGCATCTCACATCCCAAAGTATAATTACAATATTTTAAAATTTGTAACGTCTAAAAGCAGCATTTCATATTCCCGCATTCCCATAACTTCTTCCCAACCTGTACTTCAGCAACTGTTCGGAGAAAAAAACAACAACAACAACAACAACAATAATAGCAAAAATAAAAACAACAACAACAATACCGACAACAAGAACTCGTAGAAAAGCATGCTACGAGTTAAATCGATAGCATGCCGAGCAACTTGGTTTCATGGTTTCCAGATTAGAAACAATGCTAAAAATAAAAAAAAAAGAATAAATTACAAAGCAAAGGGTGAACGAAGCAACAATTTGCATTACCGACTGGCCTTGCCTTGTGAAGATATAAGACACACTAATCTGACAAAGAAACAAAATGACAACTTTCCAGAGTAAGATTCAGACCCAGGACTTCCCACTTACTAACTGGCTGTCCATTCTTTATTAATAGGTCTGCAAGGCTGAGTGGTGGCAGAGTTCAGTCTAATTTCCTGAAGGAGTTAAGAATGTCGATGAGAGTTAAGGGGACCCTAGCAAAGTCCCAGCCAGTCACTGCCGGTCAGGATAATGTGAGAAACTACCATCCCACTTTAGGAGCAATGGGCTGTCGCTTTTGAGCTGTTCTGGCCGTTGTCTCGGACGCCTGCTGTGATTAGAGATTTCGCAGTTAGAATCCCAAGGTTTGTTCCTCTATCGTCTTCGTTTTAAATGTCTAGCACTAGATGAGTATAAGGTGGGTTTATATGACTTAAGGGTTCAAGAAATTTACATAAAATAAAACGAGTTCCCGAAATATAATGGAATATCATAACATTTTACTTGCTCGGCCAACTATTTTCAACCAGCTAAAGTCGCCTATATGGTAGACGTATGCTAGGCACCCTAATAAGAGCAATCTTTGTTTCGTAAGAGACCGTCCTATAGTCTTCAAGTTGTAATTGGATAACATTACGTTTTTTCGCTCGGCCATCTGTTTTCAGCCAGTTAATATAGAATGTAGTAGAGGTTAACGTTTACTAGCAACCCTTAAAAGCAGTTTCCGAAAAGTTGTTCGCCGAAAAATATTCCTCGGAAAATTGCTAGGTAATAAAATGCCTCGCAAGAAAACTGATCGTCAGGAAAATTGCTAGCCAGAAATCAGACCGTGCAGTTAATTGCTCTCCACGCTTTTTTTTTTAATTTAGAAAAATGATTTTTTAAAAAGGAATTTTTTTGCAAGTACATATTCACAAAAATATTTCCCACATAAATCCGATAACATAAATGCAGTCTAGTACAGGATGTGTTAAAGTTCATTAAAGTGTTCATTAAGTTATTCTGGTGTATCCTATTCTAGCTGTCTTGTTGTGAAGGTTCATGGGCACTGACATTTGGAATGAGTTAGAATTAGCAACAAGGTGAACAGAAGTATCTGTAAGGTGCACCATCAAAAAATATGTAAAATGCAAAAAAAAAAAATTTTTCTTTTATACAATATTTATATTTATTACACAATATTTATATACAGTATGTCTCAGAAGTCCCGTACAAGGTGCAATACATCCTTAAGACTGTGATATGGGTTGCTGATAATTGCATGGCGAATCTAATGATGCTATTCAAAATGACCTTGGAGGAAGTATTCAAGATCAACCAATTTGTATCGTTTAATCTACAAAAGATAGCGGAGAAAAGTAAACTAGAAAGTTGTTGAGAATTGCGGTACTAGTACAACAAAAGAAGCAGAACAATAATCGCATGTAAAACAAGGGTGATATTGGCCAAAGAAGTTGGTTGGTGCAGAGAAGCCATCCGTGGGGAAGCAAGAAATACAGATATAGCTAAACCATCACACGAAAAAGTAACAACGGAAGCATTCTTGCCTGGTTTCGGTAATACTGTAAAATAAATGCTAGTAGCAGATTTAAGGCAAAAGGACCGCGTTGGCAAACTTGGAAAGGCTTAATTTTAGTTCTTTTTTTTCCAGTTTACAACCAGTCGGCTTTTCCATGCTTAAGTACACCATGCACTCCCGTGCCCTGCGTATAACAAAAGTAAATTCACGAGTTTCTGAGCGTTTGCCTAAACTAATGCACTTTTGGCTATGCATTTGAATTCATTTCATTTTATTCGAGTACTACGTGACGAATACTGTCATACACTCGGTCCAACCTTAATTCTAACTTACTCTACCACAAAACATTAAATACCTAACCTGTACTACACACGATCTTAACATAAGTTGCACAAGCATAAGTTCGCAAACTTCCACAAAACTTTATCCCGACACCACACAACCTCTCAGGGCACCCTGTGACCAATCACAAACTTTTGAACACGAACACGATTACAAGCAACTACTACCAACCCGCACTACACACAAGCTGAACACAAGTTCTACCAGTCCTCAAGTTCCACAGATTCCGTGCCACACAACTTTTCAGGGCACCCACCGGTAACCACAAACTGCTGAGCGCAGGACACCACTGAAACAACCACAGTGCTACTTCTGCACTCACCGAGAACTGTGACCACTGCACACTGCAACCCCAATTCATGGAAGTAAGCCAGAAGGATGGTTAATTCAGGGCGGGCTTATTTCCAGGCACCACGCGGTCTGTCCTTTAGAGATGTTGTTCAGTGGTTCAAGGGTGCTCTAGTCTGGGCTGTAGTAGAGTGACATACTTCAGGAGGAGTTGTTGCCGGTTAGGGGACCAGCACCCAGAGTAAAGCTTAAGGGGACTGCATGGCCTTTTATATCCAGAGCTGCAGCCAAAAGATACCACAGGTGGTGTAAGGTATTTCCTATAGCATATCCTGCTATCCCATGAGCCTCCTCTGCTAACAGCCACCCCTGGTGGTAGGTAATGCCAGAGCAATCCTGACCACTCATCCTAAGAGACTGGACCATTCATTAAAGCACATAGCATCACTGGAATACATCATGAATAATAAGAATTATATAATACGGAGCAGGCAGCCAAGTCACCGCCCACGCCAGTCCGTTGTACAATCAAGTTCCCCACCCTGTAGTGCCATCTGTTGAGTGCCATCTGTTGAGTGCCATCTGTTCGCCTTCAAATTCGGGTTAGGACAATTTTCCAACGTCTTCGAACAGATGGAGCCACTTACCAAACCTGCCATGTCGCCGTCTATTGACGTCCTTGGACTGCAAGTTCGGGTTATTACACTTTTTTCCAAAGTCTGCGAAGAGATAGCGCCATTTACTAGATCTGCCGCACCGTTTTGGGGTTCGTTTTTTGGTATTGTTGTGGTACCAAAGCGGCCAACAAAGTTTTAGTCGCGTGGACTGTGCCATTGTCGGCATTTGAGCTAAAAAAAAAAAAAAAACAACCCGTGTCTACTAAACCAGACGACTTTAAACCAAACGACGATTTGTTCTTAATTTCGAGTGGGCCTCGAAATTGGCAGCCTGATACGATGGAAAGGCGCATTTATTTCCTAAATGTTCACTTCCGGAAAGGAGTTGAATTGTTTTTAGTGGGCGGCAACAATCGTTGCTTGCAACAATGTCACAATGCACAGTACCGAGGTGAATTGTTTCAAAGGATTAACTTAAACATAGGGTTACTTGCTTACTGAATGCTGGATTTCTCAGCGCTTTTTTTTTTAGCCTTCAGTCAAATATACGCATGCGACTTTTCCGGGGCTGCACCAAAGGGGAAATGTCACAGGGCGGCGTTTTCGGGGGTTAGGGGAGAGGGTACCAGGGCAAGCGTGTGTGGCGAGCAATGCGCGCTACCGAAGTGAATTGTTTCAAAGAACTAACTTAAACATGGGATTACTTGTTTACTGAATGCTGGATTTCTCAGTGATACGGTTTTTTTTAGCTTGCAGTCAAACACACGCCAGCGACTTTTCCGAGGCTACACCAAAGGGAAAATGTCATGGGGCAACGTTTTCGGGAAGGTGAAAGCAGGCAAGCGTGTATGGGGGGAGGGGGCAGTACTGTGGGGATTGGGGGTTAAGTAATTGTGGGGGAGAGGGCATATGTGGGATCCATTCACATGTTCGGTCTTCGGTTTGATAAATTTAAAACCAAAGACCAAACTCCTGGAGGGTTGCGGGGGGGGGGGGGGGGCAACATGTGCACGGGCACAACTAGTAGTACATAATATGGAGCCATAGCCTCAAGGTAAGGAGGCCCACTAAGGCCCAAGCTTAAAGTATAGGAGCAAATAAGGGAAGCTGTGGAAACCGTCGTTGCACTGTTCCCGCCCTCAGAAAAGAAGCGCCCTCGCTTCGTCAAGGTAAGTGAAAATCATTTATTAAGTCAATCAATTTATTCATACATTAATTAAGGTTCTCAGAAATTATTCAAACATAATACCAACAAGGGGCGCACTAACAAAATTGAACACTAAGGATGCTATGGGGATGTTTAAGCTTTTAATCCGTTAATAATTTAATAGCTTGACTGTTCCGGCAGGGTGACATTAGTTATTGGTCTCAGTAACGAGTTTGTTAGGTCTGGGAAATCTTTGAGCGTCAAAATTCAGACATTATTCCCGTAAAATCCCGCTACGTAAACTCAATTACTTGAACATTTTCCCGTAAATTATGCAGAAGCAAAAACGATTTTCGACATTTAAAATGCAACCACAATCAATCAGTTCAGTAACAAATTAAAGAAAATTCACTTGAAAAATCACTTGAAATTTCAGTTGAAACTGCAACCAATACTTATGGGTACTCACAAAAACAAACTCAAAAAAGATTATAATTCCAAAATCTTAAAAGACCAAGAGGAAAGAAAGAGAAAAAAAAGATAATCGGTTATCAAATATCGGTAACCATGTGAGTCAAATTTAACCAATGCATTAACAATTAGCCAAGTTTAACTTCAACAAGCCTTAGTTGATAGTTTCAAGTCTTGTTACAGAAAAGTAACAGCAACAGAAAAATGGATTATGAATTATAATCACAAATTCAACTTGCAGGGAAATGGTTATTAGTCTAAAACTTTACAGTTACTTCTCACTAGTGTGACGACCAAAAGTTTGCACACGACTGTTTTTTTTTTTAATTTCAGTTACTCTTAGTCGAAAGAAGAGCAGGAAGAATTACAGTAACTACTTTAGGTTTAAATTTAAGTTCAAAACTTTTCAGAATCTGCTTCCCTAACTGGGTAACGTTTGCCTTCTACCTTTTCACGTAGGTTGTCTATATGATGTATAAAATGCGAAACGATACCGAAAATTTCTTAACGATTTCGTAATTGCCAATATAAACCGGAGCTATTTTTTCCATAAGGAATTTCAATTTGTCACTTTTTGGTTGATTCCTTATGTAGACTTTTGTTCCTACTTCAAACTCCTTAACAGTTTTTTTTTATCCTCCTTTGCAGCGCGATGTTATTTAGCTGGTTTAGCTGGCTTGCGCACTGCTCGCCTTATTATCGCACGCATACGTGATGTCAAATTTAAGATGTGAAATTGATAATCTACCTCATCCGTTTGCATTTTCCCAACAGGTGCTTCGGGCATTCGTAACCCCCTACCTGTCGCCAACATACTTGACCTGAATCCCGTCACCGAATCAGTTGCCTAATTTAATGCTAACTGTAGTTGTCTCAAACGTAAATCCCAATTTCTATGACCTGCCGTTTCATCCTGTACATAAATCGCTAGCGTTTTCGTTAACTCTTTCATCCAGCGTTCAGCTAAGCTTGTCTTAGGTGAATAAAAAGACAAAACATGTCATGAAAACAAGCGCTTTTGCCTCAGCGTTCCTAAGCGGAATTAACTCTACCCAATGACTCCACTTATCAAGCACCACTAGAATGTAAGTTCAGCCGTTTGTGCTATCAGTGAGCCTTTCAAGTCAAAGACAATACTCTCCCAAGCATCCTTTTAAGAAACTATCATAGTTTTAGCTGTCTTACGGGTTTGCTGCACCTTATGAACCTAGCACATCCTACAAGTTCTAACGTAGTTGGAAATTAACCTGGATGCGTTCAACCAAGTGTACAGGAAAAATAAGCATTTAATGGTTTTGTAAAGGCCCATATGTGGCCCCATGAAAGTATCATGAACTAGTTGAATTATTGTCGTGCTTTATACGTTATTCCTGGACGTTTCTGCTTCGGAATGCTACTACACTGCCTTGCTTTGGGATCAGTTCATGGCTGTTCCTAACAGCATAGAAGAAGAAAGGGAGAGAGGGGCTATAAAGTTACAAAGCACGTGATGTTTCGTCCTTTCAACGTAAACATCACCAGATGCTGAATGCTGCATCCAACATAGTATAATTTAAAGTTTCAAAAGTTATGCAACGCCAAACTCCGTAATTTTTTTTAAATTACGAAATAGAGAAAACAAGTTATAACAAAAATATGGTAGGGAATTTTCCTGTTTAAGTTTGTGCTATGTAAGGTTGGGTTGGGGAAAGAGGGAATGTTAAGCGCTTAAGCCACTCTTCATTGTTTTTATTCAGTGTCCTGATGACGTCCATGTTAAGAGGAGGAAACGTCACGTGCTTTGTGTTTTTTTTCCCTTTTTTATTATGTACCGTGTCAAGACAAGCAACGATCAAATTTATCCTAAATGGCACAATATACACGAAAATGCAATTTTTAAAAAACTTAAAAGCACTCAAATATGTGCGAATAAACGCCGTTTATTTGCAATGTCCTGTGCCCTCCCGTCGGTGAATCAAATACCTCCTGTCGGGCATAGTCTGGCGCCACTGATAACAGTTTTACACGCGCTGCAACTCATTTAAACGATTGATTTACCAGCTGGCGTCGTCCTTAAAAGCCAGACTGACAGGTGACAGAGTGACAGTCTGCACAGCAAGGGCGGGGAAAATGAGTTTCTATAGTAACGCGATCAACCAGCCAAACAAACTAAACCATCTAGCAGTATCTACCTCTGAGCTAGTAAAATACACACATACGATCAATAAACTCGAGCTTTCATCCGAGCTAATACTGTTTTCACACGTAATAATTCGTCGCAGGTCAACCCTGGCCAACCCGGGCTGGAGCCAGCCCTAGACAGCCCTCATGGCAAGCTCCGGGCGCGCTTTGATTTCACACGTAATAAATGCTTGAGAGCCGACCCGCGATCGTGTAGGAGCACCGTCTGTCGGAAGGTGTATAAGAGCAGTGAGTCGGCTTCACTTCTCATATTACGTGTTTTCAGGAGAAGCTCGACATTAATGTCAAACTGACGTCGCTATAATGTTTGATTATAATAACCAAGAATTGAAAAAAATCAAATACGAAGAATAATACACCACCTTCCCCATGAATATAGGGAGAAAAAAAAAGCCACAAGAAAAAAGATTACAAAAGTCGTTTCTGAGGAACACCCCACCCTGCCAGGTGAAATTAGAGCCAATATCACCTACCCTAACCACCTACCCTATACTATATAACCACATGAAAAATAAAACAACCAAACCATTTTATTTGTGACTTTTACTTCCCCTCCCCCTCCCGGCTTCCTCAGAGTTTTTCTAATCTTTTCTCCGCGTTTTTTTTTTAACTTTGATCTTGTGCCACGGTCAATAGGCTATAAACCCATTTAAAAAAGTTTGTGTTATTAAAACACCTTTCCGTTAATTTGGTAAATACTAATCTACCAGATGGTTCCCTATTTTATTTCTGCGTTATCAAAAATGTAGGCTAATAGTTTTATTTCAATACGGGTGTGAAACCCATTTCTGTTGTCCTTTGGAACTATTGTCAAAACTGATGTCCTTTGGATACCAATACCGACGCTCCAATAGTTAAATCTCGGCGGTATAGTTCGGCGATTGTAGTGTCGATCTATAAACATATCAAAAGATTGACGGTTCGAATTCTTGGTTGGGGCAGTCTAACGTTCAAGAACAAAAAAATGCATACCAGGATGTGGTTCGTGTCACACATATTTCGACATATTCTTTTCTCTTTATTTTATAAATATGATGTCATGTCTTCAATTTGCAACAGTTTGTTATTATGACAACACAACTTCGCACTCTCTGAAACATGGCTCTTTGACGTAGGTTAGTATTTTATTGGAGCTCCGCTATAGAGACACTCCAATGTAATCTTAGACCGCGCTTCACGCGAAAACCACAAGTACTATCCAAACCAAACTTTGCATGCAGTAGCACGGGAGTCTGGACAAGGTTTATCAAAAGAAAAATCCGGAATTGGACATGGGAACCAAAATCAAGAGCCAAAATCAAAACAACGAGACGCGAAGCCGTTTCTACAAGGCATCCAATTGTTAAAAGATTGACAGTTGATAATAAACAGGCGACGTTAAGCGGTAGGTAATAAACCAAATTCAAGATATTTTCACTTTTCGTCGACCGATTTGGCCGTTTGAATACACCATTTTCACGGTTTTTGAACCACCTTTCCAATGGTTCAAACCTCAAGCAGATGTCTCTTATTGTTTGAAATTACAAGGCAAATCCGATCTGATCAGACTGACGGTGCACGGAAAAAACGACCTCGAGAAAAAAAGCCCCGGAAAAAAAAGCCTAGAAAAAAGCTGATGGAAAAAAAGCTGCGGAAAAAAAAGCTGATGGAAAAAAAGCTGATGGAAAAAAGCCCCGGATAAAAAAGCTAAAGAAAAATAAAGCCGATGGAAAAAAAGCCTGGGAAAAAAGCCCCCATAAAATAAAGCCGATAGGGGAAAAAATTACAAGACAAATCTGGTGTAAAATCACCATCATTAGCTGATTGCTGCTCCACAAAAGTTACCTTTAATTACCTTCGGAATCATTTACAGGAAAACTAGAAGTCACCAAGTTTTCCCCCCTAATTCGTTTACTGGGGAAGTGGTGGGGAGAAAAGTCGTCTTCAGTAAGAGAAAATTCGTGAAATTACGAAGTTTCCATCAAAATTGAAATAGAAGTGGGGGGGCGGGGGGGGGGATCGGGAATCAAAC
>JAHWFP010096414.1:55820-67324 GCA_023313725.1 Lithobius niger
CCCCCCCCCCCCCCCCCCCCGGCATCCCTCCCATACCAAAAAAAAAACAGATGAGGTTTATGAAAAACAAGGAAATAAATAATTCTGGCAAGAGCAAATAAATCGTACGTAATAAGTGAAGCTTGCCGTTATGTAATTCCTGGCTTGGTCAGAACAATTGCGATTAGCCATGATTATTAGCATGCCAGACGTGCTGATAGTCACCCAGATAAGGACACTGTGCATTGTTACGCATACACATATTTAAAGGTAGTATTTTTGTAAAATTTCCACCAGATTTTGTCACGTTTTTTACCTCTCGGCTTTTTTTCCGCGACTTTTTTCCATGCTTTTTTTTCATCAGCTTTTTTTTTCCGAGGCCTTTTTTTCCAGGTTTTTTTTCCATCAGCTTTTTTTCCGAGGCTTTTTTCTGGGGCTTTTATTTCCATCATCTTTTTTTTCCAGGCTTTTTTCAGGGGTTTTTTTTCCGAGGCTTTTTTTTTCCTAGAATCTGACTGTCAGCTAAACAGCAAGATAAGGGGAGCCCGCTCCATTATGTTGACAGTGGAACTGATGACGGCCCTAGTTTTATTATGCTCAAAATAAATAAAATAGTAAAAAAAAAACTACCGGTTTAACTTCATTTTTCCTTTTAGTGCAGTTTTTCCTTTGGATACACTCGTATCAAATCCTTTTAATGGCGCTAAATTTGCAAAGGAAATAAAGGTGGAAAAATTATATCATTTAGGGAAAAACACTACCCGTAATTATTCCAAACGCTGATAGAGAATAATCAGTACGATACATCATGACGCTTCTAACATGCAGATATACAACACGGGAATTTTTTTTTTACCAAGGTGCAATATTTAGACTCATCTTTTCTCCCACGTGTTTTCAATCCGCCACTATTTAATTTACAATTGTCACGTAACTATTTCTTTTTTAGTGTTTACAGTTTTGTTTGTTGACATGTAGGCTAGTGGGCTGCAGTGCAAGGCTACGAGCGCGGGAGGGCTTGCTTCGTATTTCACGCCTTAAAAATAAGGCGTGCTGGCCAGGGCCAGACAGGGCTGGCCTCGGCTGGAAAGGCGGGCCAGGCGGGCGCGCGTCAGCCCTGGCCAGCTCGCTTTAGCCCAGAAAACATTATTACGTGTGAAATCCTCCATCACGGGTCAGCCAAGGCTGGCACCCAAACATTATAACGTGAGAAATCAGTATAAGTAACACGCGCGCAAATTACCCTCTCAAGCTACCAGATCAAATCATTATGCCAACTTAACTTAATCGAGAAAATTTAATTCACGAAATAAATAAATAAAAATAACCGAACGAAACAGAAACCTATTCAACTCATCTCATATATTTAAAGTAATACAACACACATTAGACATCACTGAACTAAACAACCAACAAACAATCAAATTCGCTTGCAAGAAAGACGTGACTCCCATAGACGCTAATGTTAATCTCTGCCCTCGGAGATGCCTTCGTACACTATTTACTTCCAATTTAGAGATCAGTGACGCGTAGTTTTATTTATTGAATTTTATTATTCTGAAAGCCAGTGATGGATTTTCTGGAATAAGTAAATAATTTTAAAACTGCAACAGTCTAGCCTAACTTTTTACATCAAAACTGAATTTTTATTATTCCAAAAAAGGTTATAATGATAGTTCAACTTAACTATATTTTTATTTTTGCAAAAGCAGATTTTTTTTATAAAGACTGACTTTCAAACGACTTTATTTAATTAATTAAAAATTATTTTATTTGCTTAAGACACAAAAGTAGATCTTTCTTGCGTGGCTTGGCATGAGGCCAAAGCTTAACCTATTTTCACTTCAATCAAGTTATCTTTAAGACCTACTGTTATTCTCCCACTATCGACTTGTCCCCACAGTAGGACTTGACACAACAGTTGGACTTTCCTGCATGGCCTGACACGACGGCAAACTTTTACCTACTTTCACTTCAGTTAAGTTATCTTTAAGACCTGCTGTTATCCTGCCATTGTCGACTTGTCCCCATAGCTCAGTTGATAAACGTTTCACCCCCAAGACTTCAGATAAGCGCTTTTACCCAGGTTCGATCCTGGTTTCTGCCTTAGTGTGAGAAAAAACTGTTTTTACACTAGTAATAAAATATTAACAGAAAATGACAACTGTCAAATCAAAGGCCAACTAAAGTGTACACGCCAAAATGGTCACGACGGAAACAAGATGGCCGCTGAACTGAAACCGGAAGCCGATAAAACAGCATGTAAAATAAGAAAATGGTCAGCATTGAGCTGTAGAACGTCACACCAAAAGGCAACTATCCCAAACTTAGCCTAGTGAGTATTGCACCCGGATTTTTAAGGAGAATTAACAAATAAAGTAAACTCATTAAAATAAACACTAAATTTGAGAAAAAATCTGTTCGCTCCTCCTATACAATAGGCAGAAATCGTGTTTCCTCATATTCGAACAGTTAAATTAAAATTACAGCAATTTTCTTGTTACGAAATTAAACTCACAATATTTTGAAAGTTCTACATTTCAAATAAAAAGAAACCAATAAAGGTTAGTCTTCGATTGATTTTCACCTCAGTTGCTTGTTCCAATTTAGTTACGAAAACTAACCTAATTTGTTTGCAAAAGTAGACAAATGTAGACTTTATATTCAGTAAGATGCTATGAGGGAAGAAGTATAACGTCTCAACATCTCAACGGAATATCCTGCGAATTGTCAAAAGTATGAAGTTGGCAAAATGCTAACAGCCCCAACCCATGTATTTTTGTGTATTGTTGCTGTATGACACGGGGTACAAATGGACAAATTGAATCATAAACGTAGTAACTCTCTCAGGATTGTTTCAACTGAACTTCCTTTCTAGTTTACAGTACATCATAAATCCTGTTTAAGCCCTAAAAATGATAACGTTGACATATATGTATAACGGGTGGACCTTATTAGGAATGAACCAACGAATTCCTCTTTATTTCAACACTTAGACCAAATGGACCCCGTCGTGATAAAAAACTTGTTCTAAAAACCTTTGAAACATGCAATAACAGTACACCGACTGTCTTTCTTCCTGTAGAAAAATTTGGCTTTTCTGCTACAGTCTTTTATGGATTACTTCCTTCAGGGCGTGAGTGGCTGCGAAAGTTCGATTGTTTTAATATATTTAATGTATATTGTTTTAGGGTAAATTTGTGAATGATGAGTTGCCAGATTTTACGGTGACAGCGAGGATGTTTTAGCCTCAATTGGCTCAGTTAAGCCCAGTAAGGCTGTTGGGCCAGACGGTCTGTCAGCTTTTCTTCTCAAGGAAGTATGTGTACAGATTTGTATCCCCGTTTCTTGGATTTTAAACAAGTCCTTGCTTGAGGGGAGGCTTCCTGGAGTCTGGAAGAAGGCGCATATTATCCTGTCTTTGAAAAAGGGAACCGTCTGATCCTACGAACTACAGGCCTATCACACTGACCTGTGTCCTGTGTAAGATCCTTGAAAGACTGATTCGTCCTAGGATGTTAAATTTGTCCGACACTGGGATTTCTTTCACTGACCAGTTTGGTTTCCTCCCCTTTCGTTCAACAACTACTAAGCAGCTACTTGACGCGGTGGTCCCTGTTGATCTCTTTTCGTGGACGTCGGAAAAGCTTTCGAATCTGTTTCTTATTCTCACCTCCTAGCCAAGCTTTATTGCATGGGTTTTCGGGTGACGTTCTGGTTGTGGCTCACTGACCTGAATGTTGAGTCGTACTCAGAGAATACTGGTTGGAAATTGTTTGTCGTATTCTGTTACCGTCCTGAGTGGAATCCACCTGGGTTCAGTTTTGGGGCCCCTTCTCTTCATAGTTTTTATGAACGATTTAACGGTTTCTTTTGCCGACGTCCCCTTGGAAAAATTCGCTGATGATGTAAAATCGCAGGCTCAGGTGGTAGACCTGGAGTCTGTTCACTCCCTTTAGGGCGCAGTGGGTGAATTGCAGGCTTGGTCAAAAGATTGGAAGCTTCCAATTGCCCCAGGCAAATCTGCTGTCCTTCATGCTGGGCACCATAACCTGCATCATGATTACTTCCTAAATGGAGATATCCCTCCCGTTAAAGACTGCGTGAAGGACCTTGAGGTTTGAATCTCTAAAGGTCTAAAGTTCTCTTCACATTGTCAATTTATTGTCAAGAAGGCAAGACTCCGAGCAACTGCAATCCGTAGATCGTTTTGGTCTGGGGATCGCTCCATGCTTCTTTGGGCCTTCAAGGTTCATGTCAGGCGGATTCTTGAGTTTGCCTCGCCTGTTTGGTCGCCCTCCTCGTTACTTGACATCAACTGGGTCGAGTCTGTGCAACGCAGTTTTACTAAGTCCATCCCTGGCCTGAAGAGCTTGGACTATCCTACCCGAGTAAAGATCCTAAACTTGGAATCCCTTGACTACCGACGCCTTGTTTGCGACAAGTCCTTGTTTACTCTGTGCTGCAAATGTTGAATGGAGGAAATCTTGCTGGTCTTCGTTATGTGTGCCAATCTTTGTGCACTCGAGGGTACACTTTTTAATTTTTGGGCCGTACGGCAAAATTGAACTACTGGTCCCACCGTGTGGTCAACTTTGGAATGTAGTTCCAGAGCCAATTGTCTCGGCACCGTCTTTGCAGTCGTTCCGGAGAAGCTTGTTGACTGCCACATTAGCGGGTTTCTACATCGTTTTTAAGATTTTTTTGGGTGTTATTGGTTTTTGTACCTTCTGTTTTTTAGTAACATTTGCGAGTCTGCGTTGCTTTTAGTTTATGCGAGAGTCATTCCGTTTTTGTTTGTACTTTAGCATTCCCA
Source organism: Lithobius niger (assembly GCA_023313725.1). Classification (NCBI taxonomy): domain Eukaryota; kingdom Metazoa; phylum Arthropoda; class Chilopoda; order Lithobiomorpha; family Lithobiidae; genus Lithobius; species Lithobius niger. The sequence continues at coordinate 60,616 of JAHWFP010096414.1, forward strand.
AGTTGTACTCTGTCTTAAATTTTATTGTACTTCATATTTAGCTGTACTTTTTTTTCTTGTATTATCTTCTATTTTTTAATTTTGCAGACCCAGTGTTAGTGGCTACATCTGCCCTGTTGGTCTCTGTTTTCCTTTTTCTTGGGAAATAAACATTATTATTATTATTATTGGTTTCAGAAATGACGAATATGCGTATTACATGTTGTAGGTTGGATGAATGATAAACTGTGACAACGAATAATTACGGTATGAAGTCCGTTTCAGCAGTTAGGCACTCTTGGATGACGAGTCCACAAATTTGTACGCGGTAGAGATGTTCTAAGTAAGCAATGACCTGTAGACAGAGCTTTAATAATTTAGTCTGGTACAGGGTAACCCTTGGTGCGGTTTAAAAGATTGCATACTGCACTTTTGTTCTTCGTAGATATAAGAAAATATTGATGGTTTTTCGCTTTAATGATTTTACTTCGGTTATTTATGCAAGCTGCAAATGAAAATTCTGGAAACATGGCTTTAGTTTTCTTGTTTCCTTTAATTATTGACTGAACCAGCGGCGAGCGGCAGAACAGGGGGGAAGTGGGGGAGGCTGGGGCAATTCCAGCCCCAAACCAACCAAGAATAAAAACAATGGAGGTTGGGGCCTGCATTCGTTGAACTCAAATTCACTATACACAAGGGAAATGCTGCAATAAAGAATTTAATTTTGGAAACCTTTTCTGCGAGGGTAAATGGTCCCTTGTTTTGTGACTTGATTGTCGTGAAACGTTGAGTTCTTGATCCGCAAGCCGACGAAATTATACTGAGGCAACCTATCAGCGGAGAGGGGGCATGGAATGTAAGGTCATAAAAACCATCAACATAGTCGGTATTCGTTCAATCAAGTCAGCTTACAGTTTCTTAATAGGCCTACTATAAATCTTTAATTCAAATTCCTTCAACTTATATTTAAAACTATATAAGGTGGTATCTGATCGCCTCTGAACGTCTAACTGTAGTTTTTTTTATTAATGAAAACGTTCAACTCACGAGCTTCATTTGTCGGCACGGTCTCTCCGACAGTACTCAATCAGACTGCACTTCACGTTACGGAATGGAGGGGGGGGGGTTTCACGTTCGCATCATAAAACCTCTACCAATCACGACTGGCGGCAAAACACTGCAGAAAATTAAAAATTAAAACTCCGAATGAGATTTAGACTAAATTAACTAAGTAATTGGTTCCAATCCTGTTGTGGTAAAGTACAGTACTCAATTAGACCGCATAATGAGTTGCGGAGGGGGGTTTCGCGCAGGAAGAATAAACACTGTAAAACCTCTACTTACAACACACTGCCAGAAAATAAAATAAAAATGAAACTCCGGATGTGGATTAGAATAAAGTAACTAAGAAATTGGTTCCAATTTTCCATTATGTTGAACCAACAAAGGCCTTTCATAACACCAACAAAAGGAACAATGATTGTTTTTTGGTCGTTTTTCGGGTGAAGGTAATCTATATTTTTGTCAGTTTGTTTTTGTGCGAACTCCCCCTCCCTCCCCCACAGTATTGAATGCATACTTCCCGAGAGACCATGTATACCTCCTGGATACTCCACTTTAGCTTTAGTATAGTTTTATGGACTAACCTTCACACGAAACATACCAAATAAAACTCAATAGATTACGGATTTGGTTGCTATGCATAATTTTATCTTGTTTGCTAGAACGCGGTCACTACAAACACAGGACCGTTTGTTACTCAAGACCTCATTTTTTCCCAGGAGATTTTCTTCCGTGTGCCTTTTTCCTGGTATTTGCTTTTCAGTGAACGTTTTTTTTTAGAGGGGTCTTTTCTGGAATGTTTACCCTAGGGAGCCTTCTTCAGCATACGTAGGCTGAGCAATCGTGGCTGAGTTGTGAGAGAGCTCAGCCTGGTTGCTGGAGGTTTGGGGATCTGGTCGAACCCCTGGAAAGGAGACCTTGGCAAAGTCCCCGCCAGGACTGCCGGCCAGGGTAGCGTGAGAGGCTACCATGCTCCTTCAGCGGCTATGGGAACTATTCTGGCAAATTCTGGACAATCTTTCGGCCCCTACGATGATCGGAGGTTTCCCGGATCGAATCCCCAGGTTGGCACCTCCCTTTACCAGATATTTCTTCTTCTCTAAAAGTCTGGTAATGTTCAAAATTGAGCCGGTTCAGCCATACAAGCATTAAGTTGCTTCGGCTGACTTAAGGCTCAAACAAATTATTTATAAAAAAAAAAAAGGTTGTGCGAATGTAAAACACTAAATGATTCAACATAACAATTCAGCACATTTGGTATCATTCGAAACAAACACATTGTGCTTAATGAATACTCTATCAATGAATATTTTACGTTTTATGGTGAATATTTTAAGACAGTTTTCATTGGGACGGTTTTGGAGGGGGAGGGGGAGTTGGGCCGGAGAGAAAAACACAACTTCAGAAATTATACGTGTCTGGTATTGTTTCAATCATAAAACCATTTGGGTAGTTTTCACCTAACAGGTTAGAAAGTTCCGTTAATAAAGAATGCAAATATACGTAAAATAAAGTTTATCCAGACCTGTCTATTCTTAAAAAATAAAGTTGGTTCTCGGGCATCTTTCTCAAAAAATCTGCGCGGGCGGGTGGAAGTTAATTTTTTTATTTTTCGGCCCTATTTTTCCGTTCATTTGTGGAATTATTTTTTAGTTCGAGTAAAATAAAAAATACTGCTTCTTAATTCTTCTTACAACAAATCCACACAATTATTTAACAACAAGACTGGTAATTTTATATTTCATTTTCTCACTAAGGGTTATTTTTGTTCTGTAACTGCTATTTTAGCCGAGTCGTTTCTTTTTATTCCCCGTAAAAAAATCGGTGCGGGAGGGCCTGAGAACCAACTTTTCTTTTTTTAATGGCCTTATAAGCTCTAAACATCAAGCTAGTTGCCAGTTTACTAACTGTAATAAAAATGTTAACGAATTGGATATATATTTTCTCATTGAACCAGTGTCTGTTTCCTGTGAGTGGCTATTGTGTATTTTGTGTGTATTTATAATTTTGAAATAAGCAGATTTCCAGTTAGGGCTGTGTTTTTTTTGTCTGTGTGTTTGATGGTTTCTGTTTTAGTTCTAGTTCATGTGAGCAATTACGTGTTTATGTTGTCTTTTTAGTTTTCTGTATAGCCGTACCAGCTGAGAAGACTATTGCAACGACTTTGTCCTCCGTCCGTCCGTCCGTCGCTTTTTTCAACTTCACAATGTACCAGATATTGACGACCATTGTTTACAACGTTAGATTCAGTGTGAGAAGTTACTTAAATAACATAGCAAATCAAAACATCGTTACTTCCTCACAGCTAATAGACTTCTTCGATGTAACTAAATTAAATTATAACATTTTATCGTCGAATTTAAATCCTAAATTAAAATCCTCAATAAAAACAAATGGATTTTAGCTTCGTTTAAATAGTCTCGTCGCATTGTTGCATGAATGAATAGGCTTACCGTCGAACCAAATTCTCCATTAGGCCTATCTTCTACTTACGAAATTAAAACTGCATTTTCAAAATTAGGCCTACAAAATGAAAATTAGGCCTAAAATCATGTTACCATGGCAACGTCAAGTTGCTACGAGTCGCTGTTGGCTTCATCAACAGCGTCTCTCTCGTCACTTCCCTACCACCACTGATCTATATAGGCTACGTTGCGCGTTATGTTGTAACACTGTCACTGTATGTCTGAAAACGCACCTTGTTGGTAGAATGAATAGGCTTACTATACAATCCATATCTCCGTTAGCTGCTACTTACGAAATTAAAACTGCTGGTTAAAATTAGGCCTAAAAGCTGACACATTTTTAATCAGCAATTGTGATGGCTACTGCTTTTAGATTAGTATAATAGAGATAGCTGTTGTAGTGCATGATAGAAGTGTGCGCCTCAACATTGGAAGTGGAGGAACTGCACAGAAGACCGGTGCGACTAGGCAGTCGCTGTAGCCGATTGTTATTCTTTCAAATTTGTTGTAGGTGTTTGTTGTTTATAGCGTCTGTTTTATATGGGATTACATTTTAGATCTGTTATATGTGCTTGTATTTGTTGCATTTCGTGTGTGTATTTTTGTGTGTATTTTTGTGTGTATTTTTGTGTGTATTTTTTGTGTGAAATGTGAAACCGAATTGTTTGTTTGATTAGTGATGTACATGTATGTGTGTTCATGTGGGTGTGCCATGTCACAATTCTTGTTCCTTGGAAATGGAGTTCAAACTATAGTTTCTTGGGTTCAAGAGAACTCTAATTCTTTTTTATTTGTGTACTTTCACGGCTGAGAGTATGGGGATACGAGCTTCAACGTTTTTTTCTAAACAGTGAAGCTGTTTTTTGTTCAGTTAATTTGTGGCTTTTTTCGCTTCAGTCATATCGGCCGCCCAATTAGCGGCCGTAAAGCCTCAAAATTAAAGACTTGGCATCCTATGGTTTAAAACGTGAATATTTAAGCAAAAACCAGGAACATTTTATTTTGGGTCCGCAAAACGACTTATTTTTCTCTTGCTGACAATGTTAACTAAAAGAAGACGCAACGACAATGTAACTTTTCCCGCGCCTAAGCACCTTAACATCTTGTTTAAGTAAGCTCTAATCATATCAAAAACCAAAACTGGTAAAAGGGGCTGCCAAGTTCCGAATGGTGCGGCCCTACAAAGGAGTGCGGCCCTACCAAAACATTCGCCAAGTTAATCGCACCGCCTAATATTTCGAAGGTTAAATGAAAACTAGAACATTGCTACTTTCGGTAGCAATGTTCAAGTTTTCATGTAATGTCCAAAGTATTATTCGGTGCGATTAAGTTGGCGAATGTTTTGGTGTGTTGATATCACTCCTTTGAAGGGCCGAACCATTCGGAACTTGGCAGCCCTTTTTACCAGTTTTGGTTTTTGATATGATCTCACTCCTTTTTTTTAACTGTGTTTTGATTCAACTCCACTACCGTGCAGATGTGTAATAAAGTGCCACGTCAACAAGAAATTGGTTTTCAACAATTTGCTACTACCTTTTGCCTATAGGCCGAACCATTCTCAACTTAGTCACCTCTTTATTGGCTTTTGGTTTGGTTTTAATTTTGTTGTAATTTGTTTTATTTAGTTAGTTTTGGTGTGTTGATATCACTCCTTTGAAGGGCCGAACCACTCTCAACTTGGTGGCCTCTACCAGTTTTTGGCTTTGTTTATTTTGCTTTCTTTTTATACTTGATTTATTTTTCGTGAATTAGACGTGAATACAATTTCTTTGCAACGTTGTTTAGATTTATTGTGATACACTAGTGTGTGCCTAGGCACGTACGTCAGTATACACGTTCTCATTGTCGGAACTTTGGCCGTCCAATGAAAGACGATGTCGACAATACTAACAATGGTTATAACAATATTTTCGTACTTACGCGCCCTCCACGCCATCCGGGTTATGCCCCCAGGCTCCAAATCATAAAAGGTACGCAGTTCGTATTGCCGTGCGCCCATTCGTACAATTTCATTGCTGGATGCCTTCCCGTTATCTCGGAATCGATGAATAATCACCCTACGGGATTTAACATGGGAATGAGAGGACTAGTTAGCTAGCTACACATTTTCAACGTTATTGAGGGGCAGATTTTAAATTGAAAGCAGCGTAGCTGCCATTCAAACTCGAGATAATTTTTGTCAGGTGGGTCATTGCTCTCGATTTCAACACAATTTAAGCTTTAGTACAGCATTATTATTTTTCCCCAAGTACCTGAAATGTGCCCAACTATGCTTCAAGATATAAGACACTGACGCAATGGCGTCGCGCTACAATGGTTTACAACCTCGACAATTGAATTGATGTGATGATTGTTGTGATGTTTGTTGCCTAACTTGGCGCGACACACTAGCGTGTGTCTTGATTCGGGCTTGTCCGTCTTGAGAAATTGTTGCCGCATTGTTACATGCAGCAGCATTTTATTCTGGGGCCTCCCCCTCCACCTCCTGTCCAATTTTCTGAAAATTCTCATGCTCAAACGAACGCTATATAACCTGCAGGCCGTGCTAATAATAAAAAGAAGTCATTTTAACGTATTAATCAACCCTTTTTAAAAATTAACTATCACTGTGGTTTAGATTGATGGTTACTGACTACGTAATTCAACAATTTAATTCGGGGCCTGAAGCAGACGTTTTCGAAATCAATTAGTAATTTTATCGTGTCGGACTTGAAATTTGCTACCAGATGGCAACAAGTTAATTTTCCATTCCAATCTGTAACTTTTTAGAGAAACGGTTCATTTTCATTTCTCTTATCAGCAGTAACTATCTTCTAACTATATGCTACGGTTTGAGTTGCTCACACCTTAATGGTCAGCTTGCAATTTTTAACCACCTCTTTCTACATTCTTCCGGTCCTTTCATTAAATTTTTTTTTTTTGGGGGGGGGGGGAATTAACAATTTTTATAGTATTTGGAGATCATGATATTTCATTTGAAGCCTAAACCACATCTCTGCATTACGTAGTTCTGTGGAACTAAGTTCGAGTATGTAAACAAAAAAAGGCCTCATCGTACTTCACGCTTATCAGCCTAAAAACGAAACCTCCACTTGTTCGAGGGCTAGGGGGGGGGGGCGTACCAGCTATATACCTACATGTGGGTAGCGTGATATGGTATTGTTTTTAAGACATCATGTGATCCAATTACAATATGAATGCGT
>JAHWFP010096415.1:0-15370 GCA_023313725.1 Lithobius niger
AATACCCATATCAAGCACTTACTTAACGTCACACATCCTCCGGCAGTTGTCCAAAACCCATGCACGGGTTTATTACCAGCAGGAAATGCAGCAATAAATACTTCATAGACAAAACGGTCAATACTAACACCACAAGAGCCTTCAAGCAGAAATGTGCACCTCTCTAAAAGAGGTAGCTCGAATTTGTATGAACGTGACGTCAGCAAAGGAAGCAGTGATGCAAATCCCAGTGTGTTTTGAGATATGGTTAGATACTTCACTTCCTTGCAGCACTGTAAGAAGAAACATATCCTTGTCAACTCAAACGGCGTGTTAAGCTGCACATGCAATGTATGCACTTTAGATAAGCCTTTAGAAAGATCTGTTGAGCATTTTGAATTTAAGTCGTGATCGACAAGAGACGAATCCCACGTCCATGAAACGTTTTCCAGTTGGTAACTGTTTATAATGCGACAAAAACTTTTAAGGCTGACATGGCAGTCAATAAGGTGCAAGCCGCGAAGATTCTTCAGTTTCCCAAGAAAATTCAAATGAGCTGCCAACAGCCAGTAGCAATGATTCAAGTCCACATCCACAATATTCAAGCAACGAAGTTTCGGTCGAAGAAACTGTTTCAGTGACACTGGGTCCAGAGCATATACTTTGCTGAACTTGATGTGTCTGAAAAACCAAATCATAAGACTTCATTACATAAAAGAAAATACATACATAGAAACCACTCGCAACCAATGTACAGTGTCTAACATTTAATCATCTATTACAGCAAAAGCCTTAACATTGAAAGGACACATTGACAAGCCTGACCTCCTTCCAGCAAGCAAGAAAGAGGTAATCCTATCACTGGTAACTCAGTATAGGTTTTTCAACTAGTACTGACTACAATTATTAAAGAGGGGTTTTTTTTTTTTCAACAACTGCTTTGGTTTTATTTTGAATCTTACTTGAAATCTTGAAGGGAAAAATACGCAATTTCAAAGTTATTTACTTGACTGGTTTGTCATGGTAATTTTCGATAGATGTATTGTATAGCCTGGTGGCAACAACATCATTAACAATACTGCTGCCAACAACACCCCTAAAGCTCACCATAAAGATCAGTGGCCAAGAGCACCAGGTTCGAATCAACCCAACCAATAGCTGCTCCGCTGTACAGTAGTAAAAACAGCCAACAAAACTCCATGAAAAGGCTGATAGACGACGTTGCCACCAGACTATGTCTATCAAAAATTACCTTCAACAAACCAGTCAATGTAAATAACTTTGAAATTGCTTATTTTTTTCCTTCAAGATGTTCAATTTTTTTGCCTGAAAGACATATTTTAAGTTTTTTTTTGCTTACATCCATTGAAAGAAGTGCACCGTAAAATGAGAATATAATTTGATTAACAAGGCATTACTAGACCATCAATGAAAATGAAGACACTGTAGCCAAACATAAACATACAAGATGGTCATCAGCCCTTTCTAATATCAGTCGCCACTCGGAGATCAACAGTCAACAGTAGACAACTTGAATTTAGCCCTACTCGCCAAAAAGGCAACTATAGCAATAGCGAATTACCCTGAAACAGAGATATCTCGGGAACCGTAAAACAAGAGAAACAGATTGTGGCATTATGCTGAGCTTTATAAGGACTAGCCTATACAATGACTTTTTCTGCAATAATACTAGGGTTAGACAAAATTGTACAATTTCATAATGCGTATGGGACCGACCGGCATTATTTACCATTGGGGGGGGGGGGGGTGATATAAATTCTTATAAAGACTGGCGGAGACTAGGGGAGGCCTTTATACAACAGTTAAAACTGATGGTTGATTAAGCCAATAAAGAAGGCTATTTCAAAGACCACCCTCAGCACATCTTTCCGCTCACTCATCAGGCAGCTTGGGGCAAAGGGCCAATACAAAATCCAATGTGGCACATGGCGATGGCGGATGAACCAGAGACATTCAATTTCATGTCAAACGAACAATTTGCACAAATCCAGCAAGTTCTTGTAGACATGAATTTATTCCCCGGAAAACCGGGTAAGGTGACAGTTCTGGATCACAAACTCTACTTCAAAGAGCAGCTGGAACCTACGCCACATAAAACCTACTAGACATCACCAGCAATCAAGAAAGAAATAAACAAAATGATAAATGAACTGTTTGTGGACGGCAAATTCGATCCGTCGAACAACTCGTGAGCTACGCCTTTAGTTCTGAAGGAGAAGAAGAATGGCGAGGGATTCAGACCCATACTCGGCAACAGGTCCTTGAAAGCACAAATCAAAGTGGAAAACTACCCCACTCCAGATGTCCAGGACTAGTGCTGTATCGGTAACCTCGGTTTCGGTTTTTACTTATAAACCGAAACCGAATCGGACGTTTTTTAAAAACCGGTTTGTTTCTTTTTTTTTTAAAGCAGGTGTGAATAAGTTAAAAGGCAACTTTGCATACATATGTGTGTGTCTTTGCAGGGATGTTTAACTATAAAAAACTAATCGTTGTCTTCTATAAATACAATATTATTGTAAACAAACTAATCGACGGCTTTGCCCAAAATGGTGGTAGCAGACAACAATGTTGACTGCCACAACAACGAGCGGGAGGAATTTCATCTCGTTCGTGAATGCTCAACTGAACAACACTGGGCCATCGTTTCTATTGTTAAGCAAAAAGCTTAAGCACCAAATATAATCGCTAAGGTATTTAAGGTAAGTGGGACTGTTAAATATTTCCCCAAAAGTAACGTGGTTGTTTACATCTTTAGCCATCGGTAGGTACCTTGGTCAAGGCAGCGGAATACAGCTTGCTACTCGCGAATAATTAACCAGGAATGGTGCATCGATTATTGAACAAATGCCAATAATAATTATAAGTATGTTTTTCCGATTACAATTCTGATATTACACCAGTCACCAGCGGTGTTCCACAAGGCTCAGTTTTAGGTCCGCTATTATTTGTCCTATTTGTCTCCGATTTACAGGTTGAAAGTGGTACAGTCAGAATGCCAAAATTTGCAGACGACGTTAAGCTTTATAACAACGTAAAAACCTCTGAAGATCATTGCTCTCTTCGATTAGCCCTAAATTGTCTATGCAGTTGGTCATCACAGTGGCAACTTCCTATAAATGCTAAAAAATGCTTAAAAAATGTCATTAGGAAACATGCACAGAACCTCTTCGTATACTCTTGATAATCTGTTGCTGGAGTCCGCACACGAGATAAAGGATCTTGGTATTTACCTAACATCTGATCTCAAGTTTTCAAAACATTGCTGTCAGGTTGCCTTTAGAGCTAAGCGGATTGGTCATATGATTAGACGCTGTTTTGTGTCTGAAGATATCGATACCTTGGTAAGGGCATTTAATGTTTACGTTCGGCCAATTGTCAAATATGCCAGTCAGGTCTGGTCACCACACTTAGTGAAAGATATTAAAGTAATTGAGTCAGTCCAAAGAACGTTTACTAAATTTCTTCCTGGTTTCTATAATGTTCCATACAAACAGCCGTAAAAACGTTTGGGGTTAGCTTCTTTGGAACTGCGACAATTACAAGCTGATGTATGCCTTACTTTCTCCATTCTACACGGACTAGTTGATGCAGACCCAAAAAACTTTTTCAGTGTCCGAGGTAATGCATATACCAGAGGACACCCATTTAAACTAACAGTCGCAAAAATGAAAAGAGACTGTACAAAGTTCTTCTTCTCAAACCGTGTAGTACAGCCATGGAACTCCTTGGCATCCGAGTTGGTGATGTCGCGTAGTCTTCACCAGTTCAAACGGGGTCTCAAAAGTTGATCTTTCCATGTTTTTAAAGTGTTTTTGATCTTATATCTGTACTTTAATTTTTAATCACTAACATTTCGACGACGCACCCCAATGGGGCTAGAAATTGTAAATCTTGTTTAAAATTAGTAGGGGCTGGTGTTAGAGGGTAATGTTTTATCCCTTCCAGTTTCCTTTTACCATATGTTTTTGGTAATAAAGCTGTTATATTATTATTAAAAATGCAGCATTTTCAAAAAAACTAATTCCAACATTTTATGCAAGGTAATCGTTGCAGATTAGCATTCCTGGACAAAACAATCGATCAAATCTGACATAAACGTCAACATAAGAGTCGGTCGTGGGGATATTTTCGTGACTTAAAGTTACAACACTTTTATCATTTCAACAACAAAACCAATACTGAGGCTTCCTTTGTAAAAAATAAATAAATAAATAAAACCTAACTCGAACCGATTCATAAAAAATGAACCCGACACAGCACTATCCAGGACATCCTTATTTCTTATCTGGCAAGAAATATATCTCCACATTAGATTCAGACGTGGGATTCCACTTCATCAAGACTCCACAGAGAATGAATGAGTTTTGTCTGCAATGGCAGTATTTAAATTCTGGGTGATTCCATTTTGCCTGAAAAATGGAACTGCGGAATTCCAGCAGGCAATGTCATGCGCCCTAGGTGACCTCAAAGGGACGTTAACAATATTGTGGTCACAAGCACTGGATGTAATGACCATGTACACGGCTTACTTACGTTGAGTGTTTACGGCACTGCGGAATCATGGGTTCACACTCAAACTGGAGAAATGCCACTTCGGCTGACCAGAAATGGTGATAGCCAGGACCACAACGAAAGGCGTCAGCATAGACCAGTGCAAAGCAAGGACGCTCGAGAACTCCCCGCAACCGAAGAATGCGCCCGCCAGTTCTTGGAACTAGCAAATTACTTCCGCAGGTTTATATGGGAGTTCCCAGACATTTCGCACTGCTTGAATGAACTCCTGAAGCAGGGCACGCAATTTCAGAGGAAGCAACAGCACACCATGGCGTTTAGAGCACTGAAGCTGATGCTACTTGAATCAGATGTGCTCACGCTACCTGATTTTAACCACCCTTTCATGATTAGAGTCGAATTCATTTGACTTTGGCCTCGGAAGTGATGCTCTCCAGGCACAGTAATGGACAAGTACAGGTCATGGAGTTCTACAGCAGACGGCTGTTACACAGAGAGCAACGCCGTACGACCTTTGAGAGAAGGAATGGCAGCAATAGAAGTGGTGGAACGATGGCACCATTACGTGGAGGGGCACAGTTCACTCTTATTACAGATAACGAAGCTTGGAAATGGGTGATGTCGAATATGACGACCTCGGGGAAGACTGCTCGAAGGGCAACACGTCTACAAGCGTTCGACTTTATAGTAGGGCATAGACCAGGTAAACTTAATATTGTGGCGGATGCATTGTCGCGAACTCCTCTGCCTCTGTTATAATCTGGTCTACGGCGTACAGAAGACGTCCAGGACAGGCAGCTCATCGTGACGGCTCGAAGAAGACCCCCTGCCATTGTGCATGTTCGTAACGTATTAGCGGATGTACGACCGGCAAGTTCATTGAAGTTCATGATCTGATCTACCACATTGATCCTGCAGCACCTCCTAGAGATAGATCAAAGGGCAAATTACATCTGCATATACCTGCCACGCTTTGGCACTCTTTTCTTTATGGAAATCATGAAAACATGCTCAAGTGGGTCACTTACGAATCCAGAACAGACTGAGTCGACTACGGTCAGTGGTACAACATACTGTCAAACGGTGAAGGGTGCACAAACGAAGAGAGCAGGGTGAATGTGTCTGGTGATTCCCTCACACAGGTTACATATCCTCGGAATGGATTTAGTGGGTCCGTTGACAGAAACGAAGAAGAAGAATAAGTACATACTGGTATTCTTGTATTATTTCACGAAATATGCATGGCTGGTCCCGACGAAGAACGCCTCAGCGAAGTCCCCAGAAGGAAATACCTAAACATGGTAAAGGATGAGGCGAAACCGACAAATCATTGTATCGGACAATGGAGCTACTTTCGTAGCTGAGATCTTCCAAAAAGTGTTACGACTGACAGGGACGAATCGCCATCGAATTATGACCTATTATCCGCAAGATAACGCAATGGAATTGCATGAACCGCTCCATGAAAGCGTGCCTCCGTGCTTTCGTTTAGGATAATCATTGGGTATGGGCCGTATATCTTCTGATGATCCAGTATGCCATCCGCACAACAACGCATGTCAGTACTGGAGAGACTCCATTTTTTCTGATGCATCTGCGTGACCCAAGAACTAAGTTTTCAAGCAAGTCTTCACCAGACGGTACTAGAACATCAATCCATTGCAAACTACGTAAGAATTGAGCTCATGACATAGCCAGATACCATCTTGAAGAGTCAGCCAGAACGAACGAAGATCCCAGTAACCTAACGGATCAATCAACTATTTAAGATTCATAACCACGCAAAGTCGGACGCATAAGTAGGAGTTACCAGGAAGTTGGCCCCAATTTACTTAGGACCGTACATGATTATGTGCAAAAGATTGGATGTAACATACGTAGTGGTCGATACAACAACGCATCGCTCATGCAGATGGTCAACATTGCTAATATGGAGCCTTACTTCGACCCTCAAACTAAGGAAAAATTTGGTGTCGATTCAGGAGACATCCCTCAGCGACATGAGGAATTTATGGATGCCACAGTGGCGGATCAAGATGACTCGATAAGAGGATGACGAGAACGACTTGACAGAGTCTGACGATGACACGCCCGACGAACATTCGGATGTGCAATCTAACCAAGACTGTGAACCAGCTCAAAACGATGAGTGCTGATGATTTTGCGCAACTGCAGGATGCACAACACCCCTTGCCATGGTTGCCCAAGCAGGAATATTGTGCTACCAGTGCGATATAGACTTGCACTACAGCAAGAAGCTGTCATTGCTGGAACAGCACAACACTGGGCTCTACCATCCGTACTGCACAGTAGTGCATAGTAAAGCTTACCAGTGTACGGACATGAAGAGTTCATGGCTCATAAGTTAGTGGTAGACTTTATGTACAATTCACCAGCAATCAAACCTTTGGATAAGCCTTTCATATCCTACAACCTTTCCAGTATAGACTGTGTTAGTACGTGACTTGGTGTTCAGATCCTACCCAGATGGTGAAAGAGGAGCTCCAAGGAGCTATGAAGTCACAAAAGAGCATGTGAGTGTTGTAGGGAGTTTTGAAGACACTGTTGCAGCGAATGTCCATTGGTCTCCAATGCAAGGGTGTGATCACACAAAGGAAACAGTGCATGGACAGAAGTGGATCGACGCCTTTATACAAATCACCCCAATCAGTTCAATTGTTAGCATGGTCGTGCAAGAGTGCACTTGCGTTGCTGTAAGTTCCAGGCTGGGGTAGTGTGCGATGTCTCTGGACTGAGAACCCAAAATGATGCCTCCACGAGTGCAGAACTGCTGAGCGGCTGAGGAAATGGTGGGATAGTGGTTTTGTTCTAGTCACGGAGACGAAAGACTTTCGAACCGCTATGGACATTATGTGTATCTTATATTATCTCTGTACGAAACTAGGCTACCAATGCTCCTTTTTTTTTAATTTTATTTTCACGTTTGTAATGTTCCCTCCGGAACTTGTAGGTTCTTAGAACTAAGACATTTACACTGTGAATGATAAGCAGACTAACACTTGCTAATAGACTTTATTTGCTGTGTGTAGTACAGTTTTATACCTTCCTATCATTAACCACAGAATGCAGGGTGGCGACAAGCATGGACAGACTGATTAAACTATGTAGTGGTTAACGTCAGCTGTGAAAGATGAACATGATTGGAAACAACCCTCCCAATGTGGCTTGCCACAAATAACGACAAGCCACAACAATGTTGATTGGGCCTTTCGATCTGTCAGGCAACCATGCAGCTTTTGAGGAGGGGAGGGGACGTATTGTGATGAAGACCCTAATACACAGAGAATTAAGTTTAGACAAGGCTCTCCCACTCCACGATAACAGAAAGGTGCACGGCTACGATAAGTAGGCAAGTAAGAGCAAGAGTGAGGTATGAACTAGAGTCATGTAACTCAACATCAGAAAAGTAAACCATTTATATCTTTTCGCAATAACAACTTATTCAAGTGCTGAGGATAACCCGGGTACATCCACACACTAGAATAGCGACGATGACACAGTAACCAGTGCATTCATCCTGTCATACTGTAGAAAATTCTATACACAGATTGGGTTTACGAACACTGTTGTTTTATAGAAACATTTTTACTCATTCCAGTTCTTTAATCAAAAAAGAGGCACTTTTGCCATAGAAGATTGTAACTTGTAGCCTACCTTGTCGATGCAGCTCTGGTATTTATTTAAGTTAGCTACAGGACGTCATCTACAGATGGCCTAAACAAGCATATAAAAGGCCACCTTTTTTTTTTTGTTGTTGGGACGGGATCGCATTAGGGTTGGCACGATACAAAATTTGTTTATCTCGATAAAAGTTTTAGAATGATCACGATAATCAGTAATATCTCGATAAACCATTTTGAGGCTGGAATAACCACTTTAATTTTGTTAATTAAAAAAATAATAACTTGGCTGAAGCCTACAGTGCAACCTTCTCGAATGCGAATTGTGTGGCACTCACCATTTGGCTAGTAGACACGAAAATGCACTTGCCATTGTCCATTGCTTCTTCACCATGTAGAAACAATTTATCAGTTGTGCTACTATTTAATGCTTACTAGTGTTTGCATCAAAGTAACTCTCCAATCAGCTTAAATGTCTTGCAACAGTACTGCACACTAGGTGGAGACTGAGAGCCTTTGTAAGCCATTTTCACAGTCATAATTCTGAGAATTAATATATTTACCGCTCATTTTTACAAATAAGACTACGTCTACTTTTTGCAAATTTTCAATGGCCGGCTGCCATCTTCCTCAGGCATTATGACAAAAGTTTTGTTGATTCTTGTGTGCACTACATCGTCGTCGTCTGCTTTCGAACCGTAACTGCCGCTCGTCGTCGTGGGCTAAATGCATTTACATGTCTATTGGACAAATGGCGGGTGCCACACAATTCACATTCGCGAAGGTTGCACTGTGGGCTTCGGCCAACATTGTTTTTTAATTAGTGTTTTTTAAAGGGTTATTCCAGCCTCAAAATTTGTTTTATGAAGTATAAAACCCCTCTTAAAAAAGTTTTATCGGAATAAATTTTTTGGGCATCATGCCACCCCTAGTAGCTAGCGCAATGTCCTAACACAATAGCTACAAAAGCTGAGCACATGGTTATATCTGCAACCCCTTGTAACAAGATGGTAGTGTGCCGGCACAGTTGCAGTTCAACCTTGGATTAACTACTCGATCGAAGACAGTGGCAGCTTGGACTAACTACTCTCTTCGAAACGGACGAGTCACGTACGGCTGTGTGTATAGCTCGAGTGTGTTCCGAACTTCTGCAGATGGGATCGCAGAGCCTCCTCGAAATTTGTTGGTGGCGTGTCACCTTAGACCACCTCACTTGTGTCACGCGAGTGACGACAGTTAAACGGGAAAACTGGGGTAAACCTTCGAAAATAGTTTCGATTTTCCATGACGCAAGGTTGTGCCACCAGTCTCCTAACAGTATTGGGCGCACGGACTGTGTATAGCGGCTGGGGTCCACTTCTCCGAGCATGATGGCCGACCTATCTAGATTCCGGCGCGTGAAGGTTAGACGGCAAGTTTTTGGTTACGTTTTCTGATGTTATGTAGTTATCCGCAGCGAGCGCGTAAGCGCTAGCGAGGCTCGTAATTTGGAAAAAAAAAACTGACATTTTCGTGAACGGCGACCTTGATTTACCTTTTACACCAATGGCGATAGTACAACCTTCCACATATACAGATCAATGATAGACGAGCTTGGAGCCGCTGTGGAAGTGGCTCCTAGCGGCTGTGGTAGGTGCCTCGTTCATCTCAAAGTGAGTAGTTATACCAAGAGCCACGGCTGTTTGCCATGATGTCACCATGTGTTTGCCACTGACAAATAAGAATAGGGGATCTTCGGCCATCTGACTGGACTAGCCCAGTCATGCGATACTCGTGTCACGGTAAACAGCCGTGGTGCATGGTTAAGTCCAAGGTGGCAGCCACCAGAGCAGGGCCCACGAGGAAGGCGCGACGATGGAAGGCTCTGGGTACGTTGCACTCAGCCCCAGTCGGAAACTGGTTGCAATCAGGGCCTTCGAAAACCACAAGCCAAACTCAACCAAACTGATCCAGTCTAGAGGCAGTTTGACGTTTGTTCATGGGTATTCTGTGTGTTAACGGTTCCAAACTGTCTCCAGGTGGATGCGTTTGGTTGAGTTTGGATTGGTAGTTATCGAAGGCGGCCATTAAAGTGGTACTATCATCGTTTGAAATGCGAACGAAAATACCGTGGCGCCATCTAGCGGCAACGGTATTGTTAACCTTCATAGCTTGCTCCCAGGTGCACGAAGACGAACCAAATTTTCGCTCAATAATCAAGGATGTCGTGTTTGTTTCATTAAAAGAAATGCCGTTAAGCATTCCTTCGCTTGGTGCAAGCAAGTGCTAGATGGTACTACATAGCGCTAGATGTTGTCAGATTTCGTCTGCTTTCAATCGGTGACAGTGCCACTTTAAGTGGCTGGTGCCGCCTCTGATCGAAGAGAGAGTAGTTAGTCGAAGGTTCAGTCAACAAGTTGCCAGTTCCTGTAGCTGCTATTTCTCCATTTCTTAGAATCCCCACCCTGTCCCCCAAAAACCCAACTTTGTTTTTAGACTCCCCTTGCAAAGGAGAAGCGCTAAAGAATCCAATGATAACTAACCTACCTTACAACTCGTTTTTCGCAACAAATCTTGTTGAACCGCTCACAAACTTTGGCAACTTTTATCAAGTCAATAGACTGAAGAAACGAAAAAATATGGACAAGAACTTCATCTGCTAGCGAAAAAATACCAACCACCGAAGTCATTATGCACGAGTCTGCTGACAGGCTAAACCATGATCGATAGATTCAAGCATTCTTCTGTCTAACTTCAGCAGCAGACAACTTGTAACACAACAAAAGTTGCGTGATTAAAGATTTCTTAGCGACGTTGACTGCCATCACGCATGGACTTATTTTGCGCCAGCTGACGTGACGTTTGAAGGTTACGAGTGATATCTACAATATATCTAGATTGCTCATAAGACAAAACGTCACTCCGGCACCACTGATTCACGAATCCTCAACCATTATTGTGTTACGAGGTTGCAGATGCTTATAGTGTTTTTAAACCTGCGTCAGCAAGTCAACATAGTTCACTATATTCATGTTAAACAGTTTGTAATCGGTTAATACGAAAGGAACTGTGTAGATGAATTTGGTCTTTCCGGTATTAGTCACGTAAAGGGAAGCACCACACGTGAGTCATAGACTTATAGGAAACGTATAATAACGCGTGTATTAGACGCCATTTTGGGGTAAACAGCATTGTATGTGCAGAATTTTCAACATTTATGCCATACCTACAGCAAATATCCGGGAATGTGTTGGTTGTGATAATCATACTATATACATTCGTTCCATCAATCTTGGTGGTAATATGTTGGCCATGTTTGGGTCTAACTACAAGGTCTTTACATTACCACTCGCCCAAAGACCTTGGAATACCAATCAATCTGGATATTTTTATATTTTCATCCATTTTACTGGATTTGTAAACCACGAATTTTTATCTGTAACAAAACATTTAAATAAAGGACAAAACACTATTACTGTAAGATAAAGCATAGCCTAAACGTTCTCATCTTTAGGTTGTACCACAATGGTGTTAATGACCCATGGTGAAGTTTTGGTTTTGTTGCCTGCCATATTATTTATAAACGAGTGGTACACTGAGCTCTCCATACTTTTTTCCAGCCCAACATGGCTACTCCGTATGTGAAAGACGATTCAGGTGAGGCTGGAGCAGATAACTCAGGCTAGTACACTCTTTTCTTTCTGTTAGAATAAGACGATAGTTGTTGTTTAAAAATTGTATATTTTATAGGATGTGTATACAAACTGTGTAATCTCGAGATGACGATCATTCAAGTAAATACCAAATTAGGCTAAGAAATGGAGAAGCTCGTGTGCCTTTTTACTAGTGGTGCGACGATTGCCGATGTTAACTCTCTGTCTTATTAAAATTTTTCAGGTGCTACGTTTATACCTGCGTCGCAAAGACCCGATGGAACTTGGAGGAAAGCACGTCGGGTCAAGGAAGGATATGTACCACAAGAAGAAATGCCTTTGTAAGTCCTGAAATTATCGCGCACTATCGTGCTGTGGCGGTTCTTTAAAAATAATTTCAATAAAAAAAAAGTAAAAAAAAAAAAAGATGGTTGAAATTTAAGGTGCCTGGAAACTTTTTTTCCCTTTCTCCTCCTAGTTTGTGTTGTAGTTTTCTATAAATAAACCAGTGGGTTCTATTTGCGTATGGCGGTTAGCGAACTTAGGACATGCCATGATTGAAATTGGTCGGGCCACCCTCGTGGTATGAAATGTGTATTGATGGTATCAAGAATTAAATTCTTGATGGTATTGATTACTAGCTTACAGCCCGTCTAAAGACGGGTGAATTTATTTTATAACATCATTAAAATAAATGACACAGCTTTTTTTGTGTGGTTTTTGACTTTCACTAAAATAATGGTGTAGCCCCTTTTTGGCGGGTTGACTTACGTTGTCTCCCCCCTCCCAATCCACATTCCACATTCCATTCCATCTGTGGAATTTAGTTTGAAGCCAACATTCCCCTTCCCCACATATACTAATAACATTCTGAAATTACTTGGCTCCTTTTTTTTTCGGTCTTTACAAACTACGACAGTCATTACGATGTGCCTACTAGACCATCGCTTCACCATTCTCCCAACACCAGTTCTCCGCGTACTGCATCGTTTCCTTTCTCTATTTACTACGACACACTTTTGGTACAATGTACTTCTCCCCAATTACATTTCCATCCTTCCCTCCCCTAAACGAAGCATACATAGATTCTTCGCCCCCCCCCCGCAACTTTTTGTCAAAATTTTTCCCCCCAATATCCCCCCCCCCCCCCAACTTGATTCAGTTCGCATGGCATCCTAGGAGCATTATGCAGACGGCTAGCCGGACGGCCTGTCAGTCTGGGGTTGTTCTGATGAGGTATACATGGTGGTAGAGCTCGGCTTAGTTGGCTGAAGAAGTTGATGTTGTCTGGTTGATGACTGAAAAGGAGATCCTGGCAAAATCCCTGCCGGTCTGTGCTGGCCGGGGTAGTGTGTGAGGGCTCAGACTACCTTTCTTCTTTGGCGGCTGTGGGATCTAATCTTTCCTGTTTTAGACATTATCTCTGTACCCTGCTGTGATCGGAGCTTTCCCAGTTTTTGACCCCTTACTAAACTTCTTTCTCCTTCAAAAAAGTGATAGTCTAGTTCAAAATTGAGCCAGTACGTACATCTACGAGTATTAGTTTGCTTCAGAAAGGCGCCAATAAATTTATATTTAAAAATCCAGCCTTGTTAGTATCACTTAGTGTTGGGCGGTACCAGAAATTCATCAGCCTGTGCCGTTACCAAGATTAATATCGCGGTACTAATGAATGAGGCCGTATCTGGTATTTTGGTGTTGTGCTGCCAACGCCTGATTTTTAAGTATTAAACGTTAGCCTATTGAAAAATTTGTTGTGTTGATGTAGTGTTTATGAAAAAAAAAAAAATTGATGTCCCCCCCCCCCCCCATTACATCTGTTTCACCACAAATTTGTAAACAAACAAATTTACAATTCGAAAGTTTAGGAAACAAAAACGCACAATTTCAGAACATGAATACTTCACCTGTATTCTGTGAATTTTCGACAAACTGGACCAGGGGGGGATCTACTCCGAGCTTTTTGCATATTGCTTTCCCATTGGCTGCTGATTTTGCTGCCTCTGCTGACGTCACAATACAGCTCAACTGCTTACGCACATGCGCTCAAGTCAAACCGGAAATGCTCCAGTGAGCGTGCCTCCTGTGACGTCACGTAACAGTGGCATGTACAGACTATGATGGCCCCTGACACTGTAGGTCAGGTGGGTCCCGGGGGAGGTAGGGGGGAGGGGCATGATTTATAGTGCGGTTGAGATAGGGGTCTGGGGGTATTCCCCAGAAATTGAAATTTTTTTTGAAAATCTACATTAAAATTATACAAAAGGTTTGACTTTGGACCCAATCCCAGCAATGGTTTTAAAACTTGGCGTTTAAGTTTGCTTGCATTTGATGGTTGGGCCGCGGCCCCCAATGCATGTGGGCCCCCGGCACCTGCCAGTCTGACTGTAAGGGGCACACACCACAGTCACGTAATAAGCTTGGGAGTGACGAATCTTACTATATACTATCATTCCACCAATCTTAGACTGGACACTCGTCTGTCTTATCAGGCACTATGATTGCTAAAACTTTTTCTTATGACATCGTCTCCATTGGAATTACTTTTTGAACTTTGAAGACGATGTCGTAAGAAAAAGTTTTACCAATCACAGTGCCTGATTAAGACAGACGAGTGTCCAGTATGTCGAATATTTGCAGAATAAGCCTACTGGTGAAGTATTCGTGTTCTGAAATTGTGTGTTTTTGTTTCCTGAAGTTTCGAATTGTAAAAAATGAACTTTCAGATGAAAAATCGCTACCATATATTCAAAAAAAAAATTTACATACATTTTAAGTCTTTTAAAATTTTAATTTAACATGCTACTAAAGTGGAAATGAAAATATTACTAACAAAAACGTCAAGTGTGCCGTAAAAAAGGGGGTTATATGATTGAAGTTTCACTTGTTAAAATGTACACGGATCAAATTTGGATGATTTTTAATTGATATAATCAAATGTACAATTGAGAAAATTGCATCTGTTTAAGTGCTGTTGTGCTTTACGTTTGAAATATATGATAGGTTAAGCACAACAGCACTTAAACAGATGCAATTTTCTCAATTGTACATTTGATTATTTCAATTAAAAATCATCCAAATTTTATCCGAATACATTTTAACAAGTAAAGTGAAACTTCTATCATATAACCCCCTTTTTTACGGCACACTTGACATTTTTGTTAGTAATCCATGTACCTTTTGTACCATGGCGTTGTGCTACAAAGGTTTATGCATGCATTGTTGCTGGCTACTTTGAAACAATTCAACTCAGCTGTGAAAGGCTGCATTTATGAAGGAAATACGCCACTCTATTATTTCTAACTGCCAACCTCGAAATTAACAACGTAGCTTACTTTGGTTTAAATCTATATGCGTTTAGCTGAAATACAGATCCTTTCGACCCTTCTTTATTACGAGCCTTGGTCCACAGCCGTACGCTTGGATAAAGCTTACAAAACACCACCACAAAGCACCACCACGAAATCCCGCTTGAACACTCAAAACACTAGTACAACACCACCTTCTCAACTACATCAGCAGTAACTAAACCTCAGTTAACTACTTGCATTATTTCTAGTGTGGAGGCCAAGAAGCAAAGTT
>JAHWFP010096415.1:15380-37943 GCA_023313725.1 Lithobius niger
GCAGTGGTTAGAGCGCCCGGCTAGTAAACGGGATGTCCTGGGTTCGAGTCCCAGTCGGGGCAGTAGTCTTTTCTTTCTTTCTCAGACTAGTGTATTGTGTTTCCTCACAAGGCCAGTCTTTAATGCAGACTGCTTGCTTCATGTACTCATTGTACACTTTACTGAAGTCCACACCTGCCAACAATGCACACAGCCCACTGACAGCAAGCCAGCGAAGGGAGCAGAAAAAGCAGGGAAGCCATCAGGAGCTCAAATTTGCAGCCCCACACCCGACAGAACTTTGCTATCATCTCCCACTTCACCAAGGCACGGATCCCTGAAACTTCATTTTGCCTAAAAAATCAACTTTTTAGCAAAGACATAACACGTGCACGAAGAATGGATGTAGAGTTTGATGAGTG
This sequence comes from Lithobius niger, assembly GCA_023313725.1. Lineage (NCBI taxonomy): Eukaryota > Metazoa > Arthropoda > Chilopoda > Lithobiomorpha > Lithobiidae > Lithobius > Lithobius niger. The sequence continues at coordinate 15,782 of JAHWFP010096415.1, forward strand.
AGTGGCATTGTTCCCTAATTACAATGGTTAAAACAATGTAAAACAATCAAAATGATCGTTCAGGGACCCGTAACTCTGGAATGGATTGACCATTCGAAAAAGTGGTCTCTCTGAGGATGAAGCTCAAGGAAATTTCTGGCTAAGAGCATGTTTTAGATTTTAAGTAGGTGCAGTAGTTTTTTTCTGAAACCGTGTCACACAAGAACAACAACAACAAGAAGTGAACAGTTTTCAAATTTACGTGTGTCTCCCTACGTTTAGTCTTTCACGGAATTTGGCCAAGTTTGGTCGAAATATATTGAATAGAAACGGAGAAATTAATAGTTTGAGTTTTGGTGGAGAGATGACTTCAATCATCTGTACATACGCTGTGTATGATAAACAAACTCTAGTTGTTGCATCAAAGAAACATAAAGTTGCTCCATATTTGTGCATTGTTGAGAATTGCAATTTTACCATTGTTGATCTTTAGTGTTGCCCTACAACACTAGGACTAAATGAACTATTGTTATAATTGTAACTCCTTTTTTCATATTAAAACAATACCATGCTGGTATTTGGTAGGTTGCCTGGTTACTGCCCAACACTAGGATTGCTATCAAAATGAAATAGGTAACTGAGTTGTTGACTTTCAGTGTACTGTTAAATCAGAAGAGTCCAGTGATACAGGAATCTGTAAGTAGTGGTCCCACGTGTCCAGACGGTTAGAGATATATGCAGTGTTGTCAATGATAATTTTAGGGTGGCTGTTACTAAAAAATCAAAATGTCAACCAGTGTCAAGGCACAGTAGAACCTCGATTATCCAAACTAATTGGCACCAAGTGGTGTTCGGAGTATCAACAATACATGTAAAACAAAGGAATAAAACTCAGTTTGAGTGTAATTGAATGCTGTGTGAATGTAGAAGATTGCTGAAATAAAATTGTGCAATGAAATGCTTCCAGAAGCCGAAATAGAACAAGTCAATTGTTATTCCTTGTTTAAGAATAAGCAAATTTCTGAATATTTTCCAAGAAGAGACTTCAGATACTCAGGATTCACCAAATCGAAGTGCTACTGTAATAATAAAAAAACCAACAAACAGAAGCTAGTGATCGTTAGTAGTAGTTGTCCTATAGTCAGTCAATAAAATTGATGCTGGCTTGGCACACTGCTCTCTGTCTGTTGTAAGTTGTTATCGACTATTGATTAGTCTACTCGTGTAAGCACAATATTGGTGTGCCATCTAGCGTTAACATGTCGTTCTGAAATATGCACTCCACCCACACCCTCTAGTTTGGACACCCACACTCCTCTAATTTTACTATTTTTCTCTGATAACATGGTATACTTTTTATGGAATTGTGATCAGCTCACAAAAACCAGTAGGTGGCTAATTTGAGTCGTATCCAACCTAGGCCACGAAGCCGAACACCCAATAGGTGCTAGAATAGCCTACTTAACATTGGGCAAAAGCTTAATTAATGCTAACTAATCCTTTTTATTTGGTGGGCCAGCTAACTTTGAAATGAGATCATAATATCAAACCAAACAAACACTCGTTATGTGTTTTGCTGTGACTTTGTAACACCAAGGCCTACATATTAATTCGTAGGCTAGTGTTACTTAACGTTGACTCATCCTTTTCCCACATGCAGACACAAAGAGGTTGACATTCTTTGGTCCACCCATGAAGGTGGAGAGGGAAGTAGCTTTGGAGGCAACCCATGTTCGGATAGTTTTAACTTTTTTTCACAAGCATTCTTGATCTGCTTTGGCAGCTGGCGGATAAGCAACTAACGACAGGGGAAGGACTTTACTCCTATTCCAATGATATCAGAATGATGTAGTAGAATGCCCCCTTAAAAGGGCCACTCTGGCATCTGTAGTGAGCCACAAAGTTGTTCTGATTTTCCCTAGCCCAATAAAACTGATTTGAAAAAGCCCGGGAATAAACTCGGATGCAAGATGGGAATTGTAAGCAACATTCTGTAATAAAGTATGGCTCCAGCAATAGTATAATCAAAAAATGTATGCTTCTTGTCATTAAGGTTAAAGAAATATCCACTCTTCACAAAATTTTAGGCGTTTTAGGGTAAATAATTTAATAGCTGAGCAGTGTACATCACCTTTTTATTACTAATAATAATAATTAATTCCAGGTATGAAAGCAAAGGCAAACAATGGGCTAAAAATAAACCCACCCTTCCTCCTGGCTTGCACCCTGATGACGTAGCTAAGGCAGAAGAATCCAAGCAACAGCCGCGAGGAATTGTGCAAAAACCACCACCCTCATCTCCAATGGTATCGTCGACATCCGACTTGTCTTCTGCTAACCACACAGCTCCAGTGGCTAACGGACAAGCCATCTCAAAAGCAGCTAAAAAGAATGCCAAAAGGAAAGAAAAGAAAAAGGAGAAGCAGATTCTTAAATCTCCAGATACTGACGAGGTAACACAATCAATGCAAAATGTAATCGTAGACGACACCCCAAAGCGGGAAAACAAACCTGATAAAAACTCAACTGTTGGCTCTTTGACTGATGCTAACAAGCGGCTCAAAAACCTGAAGAAGAAGCTAAGAGAAATTGAACTGTTGAAGGAGAAGATTGCCAAAGGACAATTAAGCAATCCTGATAAGGATCAACTCCAAAAGCTTTCTCGCGAAGGAGAAATTGAGCAAGAAATTGAGGATTTGGAACAAAACTTGGACAAATAATGTGCATGGACACGTTTTTTTTATTATTACAAAAATGACTTTTGTACATCATTTTGAGTGCGGTTTTGAGAGATGGATTTTGTGCAAGTTGCTGAAACTGTTTTTAGTTTCTGGTGGGTAAAAAAAATATTTTTATTTTGTTTTACCCAAACGTAATTTTAAATGTAAAAAAAACTCATTTGAATAGACAGTCTTCCGAACCATTTTTCATTACGTCACAGCTGGTTTGTAAAAAAAAAAAAAAAGTTACTGGACATTGAACAGCCTCATTAAGCATTTCCCGTAGACAGTATTTAGTAGAGCATATTTAACATACAAACCTGACATTTAATATACATCGCCTTTTTACATACACATTGAACTGAATGCCTATTAAAATCAACTGTCTGACTAATTGGCTTGTGCTTTAGTGGTTGCCTTCTCCACGGCCATCACACAACGCTTCCTGGTCCCTCTCCAATTCCTGCATCTAGCACACTTATCTCTGTAAAGCCCCCGAGGCAAGCTTCACTTGGAGACGAGAGAGACAGTAACACTGATGATGGCTGACACTAGCTTGTTGCTGGTTCCAGTCAAATTAAATCGCCGTCATTAATCCACCACCGACTCCAGTTTTCAATTCATCATGGCCAGACAAATGGGCACCGTCTTTCGTGACAGTGTGAAGCAAATATTGTTCTATACAAGTTGTTACAGGACCTGAAGACAACAAACGAGGAAGGAAGCACCATGAAGCTTCTATAACGGTTATCCCAAACGTCAGGGGTCACCCCAATAACTTCATCCCCCCCCCCAAATTCCCATTTGATATTTCAAAGGTAGGTCCACCAGTGGTGCCCCTGGGGGTGACCATCACCTGCCCAAGCTCATAAATGGGTTCACTCCTTACTACACGGTTTCATTCATCTCCGACAAAAGTAGGGCGACCCGTCACTTTCGGACACCGGTATATTCGGAAGAAGGAATGTGGGTTTTTATTTCGAAATTCTGGTGGCATTTTGATATGTAGAATTACGCACTATTTTCAAAGTTATTAACACTCTCAGCAGTATTACCAATTTTTGACGAACCACTTCTTGACGTTACTACATTTTACAGCTCCTGTCGTCTTCTGACTTGAATCACTCGTATCAAAAAGAGGTCTGTTGCAAATTTGTGATACTGCTGAGTGTTAATAGCTTTGAAAATAGTCTGCAATTCTCCATATCGAAAAGGATATGTATTTAGTGATAACACGATATAGGCAGTCAGCATTTTACCAGTCTAGTGATAGCACTAGACTAGTAAACTGACGACTGCCTGCATAATGCTTCTAAATCCAATACAGTATGGGTTTAACAGAATTACTATAATTCCTTTCAAAATATTAATATCTTTCATTCTGTATGGGAGTATTACGAGCATTATTTTTGGTTTACAGATAGCTTGCAATCTGTATGTATGTTTGGCTTGTATTGAACAATAGCTTGTCATGATTACCGTGGATGCTGATCATTATGACAACCAATCCAAATGCACCAAATTAAAGTAATAGCAATGAAAACGGGCGAGTGTTCGGCAATGTGAATGGTATTGTCGATTATGTAGTAAAAATCGGAAACAAGCGAGCTATTATTTAAGACATCATTATACTGTATGTTTACAATTGGTCATTAAGTGATTTTATGTATAACTAGAGGAAGCCCGTGCTACGCACTGGGCCGGTCACATTTCTTGGGACATTTTCCCGACGACTTGTCAAGATTGATCGACCACTCATGCCTGGCTCCTTTTTGGCTGCAGGTAGAGTGGGAGAGTGCATTTTCAATGCAGGCGCGAGGAGGGGAGAAGTGGTTTTCCTTTAGGCTTTCCTTTCAGCCGGCCTCCAATATTATAATAAAGATTAGCCAACAAACCATGTTGAAAATGTGTATTGGCTGTGAAGCGATATATCTCTTAACAGCCCCAATACATGTATTTCTCTACGTCCGTAGCAAATGGGGCAATGTGACAACACGGCTTGTTAGCTTCCTACTACACCATATGCTATGCCCGGTACAGCTATAACAATGCAAGATACTAGCTGAGCCTGACGTAAGATATGCCATGCCCGGCAATTCCCTGCTGCAGCTACATCGCACGCTACCCGTCATTTATTTGCCCATCACGCGCGTTCATCCATGGGCCTGGTTCTGGAGTGCACACAGCAAGCTAAAGCTAACCTTGCTGAGTTAGGTGTTGTTTATGGGTTTCACGCTAGATGTCTCCACGTGTCAGTCTTTTATTTACTGCGTTTGAATTGATTGTCATAATGATCTCAGTTTTTGCGATCGCTTATTTCTGGAGTAAGCCAAATATATATATAAGAGATAAAAAAAAAATTAATATTTTACTAGGGGTAGGATTCTGGACCTGACGACAAATTCGGACATCGCTCCATTCAGCAAATCCCAGCTTTGCAGCGATGGTACCACTTTGGGACGTGTGGCATTAGCTCCAAAAAACGTTTGTGCGCATGTGGAAATCGATTACACCACCCTCATCCTATTAATACTAGCAAATCACTTGATTTTTAGATAGTCTGGCAGATAATTGATTTTTTTTTTTTTTTTTTGCTTGAGCAGTATTTGGAGTCTTGAGATCAAACTAATTGAAAAACAAGCCGGTGCCATCACCTCAGCCTTAAGCGTATTTGGAAACCACCCCTCCAAGCACCCTTACTACCCCTTTTTACACCCCGTTTGTATGTATTTTGTTTTATTTTCTTATAGGTAGCACGGCGTAATAGTGACTTTTACATGGACCAAATCTCTTCTTAAATTACAATTTCCAGTGCGTGGAAGGGTGCAGTACCTTCCACGAGATATGATGCGGCAAAAAAGTAAATTAGAAAGTTGGACGCAAGTACACAATATGACCAAAAAAAAAAACTGATTCAAAATCGGATAACAAATAAAATAGCTACGATGATGTTCAAAAGCTAACTCTGAACATGCTGGCTGCACTATAGTGAAGCCAATATCTCGGCAGTTGACTTTACTACAGTGCAGCCAGCATGTTCAGAGTTAGCTTTTAAACATCATCGTAATTATTTATTATCCGATTTTGAATGTTTTTTTTTTGTTGGTCATATTTTGTCCTTGCGTCCAACTTTCTAATGGAATTTTTTGCCGTATCAGGTCTCGTTTGGAAGATAGCATGAGGATGACCTTGAAATATCAATTCAAGGTCATTCCCTTTTTCTTGTGTAAACGTCCCCCATTGCATTTCTATCATTATTATTCTCTCATTAGCCATTCTCAGGTTATTGGCTCGTAACACTTTAGTTGGATCACGCTGTATAAACAATATTTAGCCAATAACTAAAGGGAAGTATTTGCGGATGGAAGTGAAAACTGTTTTCTAAACAACTAAACCATTCGTCGAACAGTAAACAAACTTATTCATATCTTACATTATAATTTATAAGGCAAAGTCTCATAGCGAAAACTAAGACGAGAACCACCCCTACAATGGAAACGGCGAGCAAGCGTGTCTTTGGCCAGAAGTTGAAATTGTCACATTGTTGCCTTAACTAACAATTTGCTCTGAGCGGTCATCTCAGTGGCAAGTCTTAAATGATGTCATGCACGAAGGATAGTTACTTTTCACATGGTACCGAGATCGCTCAAGACTAAAAGATAAACCGGGAGTGGGGTAAAAGATAAACCGGGAGTGGGGTGGGAGCGGCTGAACGGGTAATGCCCGTGTGTTGGGGCAGTGCGTCTGTTAGCATCTGCAAATAAATAGATTGGGAGAGTGGGGAATGCGTCTGTTACCAATAAATGTATGATTATGCATTACTAAACCTACAGGGGAGGATTCCAGGAAGAAAATTACCTACGTGTGACAAAAGGGGAGAAGGTGATGGCAGGGAGATTATGGGAGGAAAAGGGAAACTTACAGGAAGAAAATTGCCTTTGCAGTCAATGTTCAGGAAACACTGACTAGAAACTGGGAAACAACCATGGGCGAAGTCGGGTACGATGCAAGTTTTGCATAAAACTAACCCTTCTGGCACAAATTCATTTAATTTCTACAACCTCATTTCCATATTTACATACAATAATATAAAAGGTGCAGTGGTAGTCCTAATTACAATATACAGATGCAATTAGGCTTAAATTAAGGTGGCGTTTTTTATAACAGTAAAAAAAAAGGGGGCGCGATCGAGACGGAGTCTCGTTAATTTTGGGATTTTCTTATATACCAAGCTCCCTGTGGGAGCCAAAATTTAAGTAACACTGGTTTCTTCATTTGCTTTAAAAGAGTGTAATAATCCAGAATTGTGGTAACACGGAATTACCCTAACTCTTTGTTTAACTTAATAATATAGTTGTGGTTTCTGATGTTATATGTATAGCAGCAGCGAGCGATGCAGGGATGTTATATATGGTAATTCCGGTTCCTTGCAGGCATCCGTACTTCAGAAAAATCGAGTTAGGGTAACTCCGTGTTACCACAATTCCGGATTATACCAGACACTTTTAAAGCAAATTAAGAATCCGCAGTTACTGTAACTCCGGGTCCCATAGGGGGTTCAGTATTTAAGAAAATACAGAAATTAACGAGCCGTCGTGTTGAAATATTCCGGCCCCCCCCCCCCCCAAAAAAAAAATGCATTTCCCAATTTGGGGTGAATCGACAGCTGCTTGTGTGGGCTGTAGCACTAAACTTTCTGCCTGTATTCATTAATTTCAACTTTAAACTATTGAAACAAACTACTAAGTTGGCAGTCATAATCAAGATAATTGGATGCAAGTTGTAGACATCTATTTTCCAAAAGAGTAATAAAAGCATAATTTAACATAAGTCCGATTTTGAGCTTGTTAATTAGAGACCAAGCTCTTTGCTGCAGCGGCAGTTCTAATTAACATAATTAAATGTATTTTTCCGTTGTTGGGAAATATCTCCAACTTTCATCTACGCCTACTTGCACCCATTTATCTTGATTAGATCTGCTACTGTAACCGGGAGATGCGACGTGTTGTGTGCTAAAAACTAAAGTATAATCTTACCTATCCGGAAGACAAACTAATGCTCAAATTCAAAAAGAAAGAAATCCTACCGAATTTGCGAATTTTCGACAGGCTGCTTGACTAAAGATGGAAAAAGTAGTCCGCCTATCTTCTTCAGGCCACCACAAGAAGCTTATTTACATTATTTACAATATTCAACGTGCATCGATCGTTGTGGAAATAACAGTCGGCGTCGTAGTCATCTGATATTTCCACAACGATCGATGCACGTCGGATATTGTAAATAATGCAAATAAGCTTCTTGTGGTGTCCTGAAGAAGGTAGGCAAACTATTTTTTCCATCTTTAGTCAAGCAGCCTGTAGAAAATTCGCAAATTCGGTAGGATTTGTTTCTTTTTTAGAATTTGAGCGCGAGTTTGTCTTCCGGAATATTTGAACATTCAAAATAGGATGGTTCGTTTTTTCAATCTTACCTTTATGTTGTAAATCTATATACACTACACTAACGGGGGAAAAAACAACTTTCCTGTGTCGATACGTTTATAAGGTTGAGCCAGGATCTTTGAAGACAACACAGTGACGATGTGACATAATTGCATTAATCTGGGGGTTGAATTCGAATATGTACTAGTGCATGCAACTGTATACAAGGAAAAATCATGGTGTACCACTGAAGATAGTTGTAAGGGTAGGATTTTAGATGTGTGTCTCTTCTGCTGGATTTTGTGGTGGTAAAATATCTGACTTTCTTGAAAAATGAGTGTAAATCGAATTGGACATTTTGTCTCTAGCTCTGTACTAGGTTGTGGTCAGGGTAATTAAGACGGGTTTCAGTCCTTCTGTCTGAAGGGGGAGAGCATGACGGTGGGAATACTCGCCACACCGTCATGAACATGTGTAGTGTGGCAAGAGGCTAGGAGAGGTAGGTAGAGTAAGGCAACCTTAGGAGTTAGTAGTCGACAAGTACAAGATTTATATATATTTGCAAGCAAAGAATAAACATCGTCAACAACAACAAACGATTTGAGTCGGGAGTCTTTAGAGGGTTTACTGCACGTTCAAGTCTTTATGCTCTGGTGCAGCATGATACTGTACCGTTCTTTCTAAAACAAAGTGGAAGAAAGAACTTGCAAGCCAGACGCAGCCTAAAATGGGGCACCGAGGCCGCTCTAAACCATCAAGGATGCTGCAGTAGTATTGGTCCATTGCTCTTCACTGTCGACCAGAGAAAAGCATGCACACTACTATTTCGCTTGTAAAACAGGATTTAAGAAATGCCTTCCTGGTTACATGTTCCTTTGTCCAAGTACAGGGCAAATTGTCGTGGTTTCCCAAGAGATCCAGATACGAAAACGGTGGCAGATAACCACTAAATTCATTTAAGAAAATCCAAATTTGATTAACGAATGAACATTGGAAAGAGATGAAAGCGTTCATAAGCGTGCTTGTCACATCATTCTCGTGTAGCGTACGTTACTATAACAATATAACACGCTAACCTGTAGCCGCCTAGGTACAAACGTACGCCTTCAACCCATATGGGTTATGGGTTATTGGTTGCAGTCAAGTACTTTCTCAACTCTCAGCTAACCCATAGCCGCCTAGATACGAACGTACGCCTTCAACGTATAACAGCGAAAACAGCGCGAGCTTTATGAGGGGGTCCCGGGGACCCTGAGCAAAGTGGGCAATCACACCCCAGTGGTCAGTGGTTGCAATCAAGTATTTTCTCAACCCTCAGTTATTGGTTGCAATCAAGTATTTTCTCAACCCTCAGCTAAAAAAAAAACTTATCTCCGAAGTTTGCCATGATTTTTTGTTAACTGTGATGAGTAAAGTACAGGGTAAAACAACACATGGCGGACACATGGTGCAAGTAGGAAAATGGTGTGGCAGTTCATCACATAAGCACACAACATCAGATCAACTGGGTGGGTACAACTACTCTGTGTCAAAATCACAGATTGACTGGCACCTTAGGGGGCTGGAATCCTTCGCCATCCAAGCACGTCAGGAGCGCAAGATCATACGTATGCAGTATGCACATTTCCTGCAAGCACCTTTAAACCCGAATCAAATACATAGATTGAGATGACTTGACTGATGTGCAGGTGGAGGAAGGCTGACAAGTACAGGAGGCTACCATCTTCAAGTTTACATCGTACCGCGAATGGCAGCAATAGCAATGTAGACCAGCGAAGTGACGACCAGTTTAGCACGAAGCCTGAAGAAAGCCTATTTCATCTTCTTTTAAAAACAGTCGAAAATTCGCGAGTACCAGTACCGATGAAATTCCTGGTTTTAAGAATGAGCGTTGACATTGAACTAGATCGTAATTGTGAACCAATTGGTGAGATTTTTAACATTCGTTTATTTTAGTTTGCTAAGATGTGTTCTGAAGTGTCTAAGAAGCAAATTTAATCAAGGCATGTAAATATTAAAGCTCGGCCGATACCAACTTTGACCGATCCGATACGGTCTGATGCTACATCATCGATGCCGAGACTTCAGTGCATTACTTCCAGTAAAGTTAATGTTTCTTCCATATTGAGAAACAAAATTTGATGATAAATTCCGAATCTCAAAGCTCTATGAGCAAGCATCTTGCAATAAGGTGCGTTTTTTGGAACCTATTTTTGTTAAATAATTTGAGAACGTCTGAAGCTATCCCTCTGAAATTAGCACCATTGGAAATCTCTCGAAAAAACGTTTTAAATGGTGTATTGGAACATCAAAAACGGACAATTTTTGGCGAAGATATCGCAAAAACCAATATTTGACCAAAACAGTGATCCGAACCGATACCGCTATCGGCCGAGCCTTAGTAGATATAGATCAGTGGCTGCATGCAGCACTGTCTGTGCAGGAAAAGGATACCACTACCATCTGCTCTCACTCCGCCTATATGCACAATCCATCCAGTTTTGAGCTTGTCTTCCTCAGATATGTAAGTCCACCAAATTTCACACCCGTAGCTCTTGCAATTTTTCAGCCGAATATTCCGACACTTATCAACGTGTGGAAGGAGAAAATACGTTAGTTAGAGGAGAGAGTTCCAGCAACTCTGGCTATGGAGCTCTGGTGACTACGCCTAAAATGGTACTATAGGCTAATGTGTTTATGGAAGACACCACGCGCCAGAAATGGTTAGGTATGTGCGATACGTAGCAAACGAAAATACTCATTCCATTATTCTTTAATAAAACTGTAAATCGTTTATTAAACACCCACTTGGAGCTAAAGCCCATCCCCCTAATGCTTTAATGATCAAAATTATGAAAAATGGGCGTTATAGCCTAACCCTTAAATCTTTTTCTGCTGCAGAATTAACTACAAGCTTCATACATTTAACTAAATCAAATTTTTATCCCCTGAAATCATAGTTATTACTGCTGTAATATTACTAAAAAGCTTCATACATAAAACAAAATTGTATCCAATGCGATTCACGCACAGGAATGTTTTTGCCACCATTTTCCAAACGGATGTGTGGATCACTCAGTCCAAGACAGAAGATGGGCGGTCACGTTGTCCAGGAAGCTTGTAGTCACGAAGGTTTGAGAGACTAGAAATTAGTTTTATGTGTGGATTTTGGTGGAGTGACGCTCTAATAAACTAAATTTGTGAAGGAATGAGACTAAAGGCATTGTGTTTTCGCTAAACTAAATTCAAAGCAAGTAAGTGAATAAATAAATGGCACCAATGCACAAGAGTCGCAATCGTGAATCGCGCCGATGTTATAATAATAATAATAATAATAATAATAATATAAAATACACAGCCAGAAGCAAGCTTAAATGGCTGGGGAGGGGGGGAACTACAATCTATCAAAGCGTTCTTTCCAAGAATTACAGCTGGGAGCATCAACAACATGAGACGGGAGGTTGTTCCAGGCGTGTACGGTGCGGTTGGAAAAAAACTACTTCCGTACGTCAAGTCTCGCGTACTGCTTCTGCAGCTTGTACCTGTGACCTCTGGTCCCAACAGGTGGGGCAGCACTAAATAAATCACGGAGGTCGGCACCTTCAAAGCCACGCACAATCTTGAAAACCTGCAGTAGATCTCCCCTGTTTCTGCGCTCAACAAGAGTAGTGAGTTTAAGTTTCTTAAGTCTCTCTTCATAGGTAAGGGTACGCAGTGATGGCAAAAGGCGAGTTGCACGTCGTTGAATAGTTTCCAGGATGTGGATGTCCTTCGCCAGGTAAGGATTCCAAGCCTGAACAGCAAATTCAAGATGTGGGCGGATATAAACGGTGTAGAGTGTACGCAAGGTTTCAACGAAGGTTTGTGTTTTTAGAAATTAGTTTTAACTATGAATTGAAGATTCTACCAGAGAACTTGTTCTCGCAGGAGAATCTAAGTTCTCCGAGTAGAATGCGACGAAGCTGTATTACTAGTTTTGGGATGTTCCTTTGCCAAGTCGGCCCTTTCCAACCTCATTTGCATACAATTTCCCCCCTAATTTATGCAAAAATCAATAATTTTCGCCTCTCCCTACGTCACTTCTGGTACCCTGCACTTCCTCTCGTTCTATCCCCACTGTCTCCTCTGCCGGTGGTTCCCTGCTACAGGGATGCGGGTGGGTAAGCAAACTAACACAGCTTCGTCGCATTCTACTCAGAGAACTTTTATTCTCCTGCGAGAACAAGTTCTCTGGTAGAATCTTCAATTCTCCTTCTTAGAATTCTCCTTGCTGTGTTACTAGTTTTGGGATAGATTATAAACGTGGCGTAGCACCAGCTACCTATCAATGCTAAAGCAGGCTCTGTTGTATCTGCCGTAACAGCCCGCTATGCCAGGCTCAATCTCCCGCTGGTAATGGGAGTGACAAACCGATGGCGAAGGCCATTTAGCCAGCGATGTCCCACAGTTGCCAACTATTGGGCGACACCGCCGTGTGCACCTGGAGTGAGCCACGTCAACGCCTGCCAAGCACAACGCCTCTGACAACCACCTTGCAAACGTTTGAGACAACATGGACCCATGTGGTTTAATATTCAATAAAAAACAGGATGCTATTCCATCCGACACACCCAGCATCTCGCAGTGGCTCAAGAAGAGTAAACAGCGCCTGGCGTTGAGCCTGCCCTGCTGTCCTTTCACAAACTAAGAAACCTGAATGAGGTACTTCTTCGATGTCACACACCTGCAGAAATAACCTAGCCAGTTCCCTGGCCCCATTCCCAGATCCTGAAGAAAAACTCGCATACCATCCCGTCGTCAATGAGTTTACCGCCAGGCCTAGCGGTGGGTACCAGGTCCGCACCTGAGGCGCGCCACTACAGCCAGGACCCAACTGACCACTTATCTCGGAGTAACATAACGCAAACAAAAAAACCCTTCAAAATCTACGAACTAACGGAAGCGCTGAAATGCGCGCTAGGTCTACAACCCTGATGCTATGTCCCCAGTAGTGCAACGCAACCCACCAGTGTCTTATATACCAGACCCTCGTTAAACTCTTGCCATCAACACTAACATTCGCAGAAAATTATCGAACCCCGAGATTCTGAGTCTTGCTCCTACCCACTGAGCCACCGAGGCCTAACGCAGCCATTGCAGTCTCCCATCACAATCCGGCAACCAGCCATCAGCAGCACCCCTAGCTTGAAGCCAACCGAACACCGATGCAATCCGAAGTGGTGGAGGGGGGGGGGGGGGCGCGCCCCCCCCAAATCCTGCAGAGTGACCCTTCCAGCTAGGACTCCGCAAGAAAAATTAAATAAATAAATAAATAATTCGGGGACGGGAAACCAATGGCAATACCGTGCACCCCTTTCCGAACACCCCTTAACACCACCTGAAGCAGTCTCGGCAGAATTCCGACCGATCACACAGCTGTCACCGCTTCAACCACAATGAATTGTGGTCAAGGGCCACTGCGATGGGCAGACAGCCTACACTCTCGCGGCCCGACCGGCCCACGTACACACCCTCCATTCAGCCTTCCGAATCTCGAACATCGCATTAATACTTCGTCAGCTACCGGGCCTATCGCAATTGCGTCCAAAATTTACACTCGATAATTGTACACAGGAATCGACTCTTCGACGCAACCAATTCTGGCACTCACCATGTCGGCTGATGCAGTCATTCGTCAACACGAGCCGCCATCTTGTCTCACTCGCCTTCAACTGTATGCGACCATTCACTTCCATAATAGTCCACGAACGCTAGTTGTCGCAGATTACTGCTCACTCTGCTACCAACCAGATCCTTGATTCTGTCACCGAAATACCGCACACTCTGCCCTGCAAGCCCCATTTTTTCTTTCCGCTTCAACAGTTGCCAACAAATAGGCCTACGGGTCATTCGTACTCAACACCGTCACCGCCTTGAGGCGGCACCGGCCGCCCTCTAGGTAACAGGCCAAGTACAATCTCAGCCGATGCCTCCACTAGAAACGTTGCAGACACCTGCATTATATCCCCTATCAATGCAAACTCGGCTTGGTAACACACTTTGCCGTCCCTCGGACGAATTTCACGACTCGGACCGCCATCCGTCTATCCTCATCACGGCTCGGTCACCTGCCCGGCTCACCACCGTAGCGGCTCGGACCACCCGTCCTCACAATCATCACGGCTCGGACGCCTGCCCGGCCCTTCGTCGTAAAGACGGAATTTTCGTTCCTCCATAAGCCTATTCCCCTGCTCGCCACTCAGCCGGCTTCTAGTGCCCACCTCACTTTTTCACTGAGTGGTATTTCTTATTATTATTTGCACGTGGTTTCGCCTCTCGACCGGTTCGTGGAATTCTCTCTACCAACGTGTTGGCACTAGTAGGCTTATCTCTGTCCATACGCCCACTGGCTGTACGACATACAACGAATGTTTACAACATGCGGAAAATTAAATTTTTCAACTATTATTCGCCTACCTATCTTACCTCAACTCGCCATTGTTAACTTCCGCAAGGAAAGGTTGGGCCCACATCACTCACTACTTCGTTAGGTTAGGCCTAACCGCGCCGCCATTCCCTAACCACGCCCGACGCCGTCCTTCACGAATCCAAAATAACCGCTCTGCATTCTTGCCATCCGTGTGGAAATCGATACGTATCTTTCGTGAGCTCCTAATATTCCTCCAAGTCCAAAGGTATAGTAACAAAACTGTTGTTTCCACATGTAAACACTTCGTTTTCCCCATATCAAAAACATGACTTGCCGCGGCCACGGCTAGAGAGGGGATAAAACGAGAGGAAGAGCAGGGTACCGGAAGTGATGTAGGGAGAGGCGGAAATTGTTGATTTTTGCATAAATTAGGGGGAAAATTGTACGCAAATGACTAATGAGGTTGGAAAGGGCCAACTTGGGAAAGGGACATTCCAAAACTAGTAACACAGCGAGGAGAATTATGTTTTTGAACTATGATTTTGGAGGAGAAACCATACAATAACCTAAATTCGTAAATAAATGAGAACAAACATATTGCGTTATTGGTAGATTGAAGCCCGATCGCGTACGTGAATCACAGACTTTCCGTGATAGAGAAAACTCCATCCCTGGAATAAAGTAAGTTTAGAAATTAGATTTTTTTTACCCCCCCCCCCTTTCCCGATTTTAAAAAATTAACTGGTAAGCCCGAGGGTGTCAAACACACAATTAACGGCAGATGTTCAGAGTTTAAAACGCCAAATGTGGTAACTAATAAAAAATTAAACGAACACACAATCAGTAGTTCAAAATGGTTATCCTAGTCAGCAATCAACTAATGGATGGTGGCCTGGACATCGTGTGATAATAGTTTCGATTCAGAGTTTTTAGGCTCAATCGCAATATAGTACTGGAGCATGGGAAATACAATAGTGAAAATTAAGGACGTGAGAGTAGAATATGAGTCGAGTAAAGGTTGCAGTCGTAGCATTGAGCTGAGTTCGAGTATTTGGTGAACATAGCTTGTTTGCAAGTTTCTATTTGTTAAGACAATAAGAACTAAGACGCTGCTTGACTGAATGCGTCAATCGTGGTTTTCCAGTTTTAAGGACGTAGCTTGAAAAAAGGTTTGAGCTGTTGGCTTTTAATCTGTACCACCGGAACACACTCGTCAATACGAAAAATTTGGTATAATGAAGTGTCAAAATCTGTCAAAAATTGACCAAGCTATAGCATTTTCAGTGGATTCAAGTTTTTAAGAACATAGATGAGAGCAGCGAGCAGAGTTCGAGCACAAGTTGAAAACTCGGCTCAGCTCGAATTTTTCTAATGTCGCACATCCTTAATGAAAATCAAATACTGTCAATTAAGGCTGCACCGATACTGGATGGTATCTGCTGCCGATATATGCAGTATCGGATCGGTATCAGCAACTTTCGTAGAAGTATCAGTAACTCCGGAACTGTTCGAGATTACGACATGTGGTTTGAGGCGTTTTGCTCAGGAAATAACTGCGTATCATCTTAGCTGCATTTTAACTGTGGTGACTATTTAAACATTTTTACTTTAATAATTAGTGGACTTTTGCAGAAAACCACACTATAAAACCAACTGTGACGTGGAGGGAAGTTTGAATGCTAAAAAGTCCGTTAGAGAGCAGAAGTGTGAAGTGTCTTGGGCTGTGGCGTGAAGAAACCAACTGGAAAAGATTGCCGAAAATTCGCAAGTTTGCCAAGTTTTTACAAAGTTTTGCTGGTAACTTGAACAGTTTTGGGTGCTGCTTTTTGACTGCAAGTTATTTTATAATGAATATCAACCAAAGTATTTGTGCTGTATAATGCCGTACCATTGGTTTTTCGTTTGAAAACCACACTGTAGACGAAAAATTGGGGATACAATTTTTAGTAACAGTAGCTGCAAAATTTTAAAACCGGTTCGGTATTGGATCGATAAAGTAGGTATCGGTGCAACCTTACTGTTGATATTTATTTACACCATATTGCTGAGCCATTTGGAGTTCAGCAGATAACAGCATCGCTGTAGAGAGCTTCTATCGCTTCCACACACCAGTACAGAAGCCTGAAACGAAACATCTACTCATAATTAGCTTACCCCCAGTACAGAAATAGTGAGAGATTCAGAAGCAATGTTTACCTGACATTCTTTTTATTACTGTGACATGCTTACTTTTATGAGCTGGTGTCAGTATTTTCACACTTGGTTGGCACAAAAAGACTAGATTTGCACAGCAATTCACCTGTTTGAAACACTGGCAGTAGCAGAATTACTCGTACCCAGTGCTTACGTACAGTTCCTACTCATTTGTTGTCGTTCACTTGTTCCGCCGACTTCAAAATTCTGTCACCAAATTTCTCAAAGGGAGGTCTCCACGTACAGCAGAACGTTTAGCAACACACCAAAATATCAAAAGAATCGGTTTTATCCAGCTTCTTGTCCGGCTGAAAGAGAAAACAAAATGGGTACAGCAAAGCAATAACTGATATGTGATATTGTTATTTTTTCAGCAGTAGCTGGTTTAAGGTATGTTAGTTGCATTTGAACGAAAATAATGACGAGACCATTTTATCATCACCTAGATTGGGCTAATGGTGCAGTACGTGGTGTAAAGTATAATTTTTAGAAAAAATTAGCGCCAAAGGATCCTACTTCTCTTAAAAAAGCTCTTAAGGGACAAATAAGCCTCTAAAATATAAAAATAGAGGCCGACACATAGTTTTGGCAAATATGCCTCTAAATACAAAATTAGAGGCCAACAGTTTTTGAGAGTTCACACCCGATATACTGACTAAGAGCGAAGTTCAGCACCTTTACAGACAATACTGTACAATTTGGATATTATGTCTATCCTTAGACGGAATGTCCTTGGACGTTTTTTTAAACGGAATGTCTGTGTTTTGCTGTAAAAGTTGCAATTATCAGCATAACTTACTAGCGTAGGACTCAATTTTCAACAGTGTCTTATGCGCAGGGCATTTAGCTTTCTACGGTTCACGGTGCCACGATTTTTTTTTACATGAAATGAAAGTGTGATTTTCATATCATTTCCACAATAACACAGGTTTCGGTCAACAATTGGCATTCAGAACTAAAGCGCATAGGTTTCTCGTGTGCTTTTATTTCTCCCCGCTGCACGCACGATTAAGAACATGCAAAAAAAATTAAATGGCAACCACTGAACATGTTTAAGCATAGAGTTTACTTTATTTGTTACAGAAAATCAGTATCATATGATCAGAATTTTGACTTTCCCTATGCTTTGAATACTGCAAAAATCCTGTTTGACGCAAGACACATATTGGAAGCAATAACAACAGTACTGTAATACGGTCTGGTTTCCTCATTCAGTTACTTTAAATCTTAATTTATTTATTACGTGAAGTCATAGTTGTAGTGGGATAGGGTATGAGGTCTGTGTAAAACAGCTACTGAAAGTCACGAGATGACGAGCACAAGACGCCTCTACGAAGAACACGGAAATGCTTGTCTAATTTTGTACTACACCTTATTATTTTACACAAAACAACTGAAGAATAAAATGTACCAGTAGAATAATTTTTTACAAGCCGTAGGGTACACAAGATATACTCTCTACATCACAATAGAAAATGGTGTATATGCAAATGGCCATATTGGTATAAAGGCAGTGTGGTAGTGAGTTGGTGACGGACTGGTTTGTCGGTGCGAATCAGGGTCACATGACTTGAATGAAACTTAAGTGCATAAATGTGGTTTACTGTACTATGTTATTTCTAGTATATGCTTTTTACTGATAACAGCTTGAATATTACATCACTTGACGGCACTGTGCTGTGACACAATAATGAGTTAGCCACTGACGAATAACAACAGCGGTTAATTATGCAGTTAATTTGGCAAAAATAGGGGGATGGGCTTTAAATCAACCTTATCAATTTTTTAACTTTCTGGATATCTTATTACAGAAAATTCTAAGCTTTTGAACGATATCTGAAAGACCAATTTTTCATCCTTTTAATTGCTGTGAAGAAGGGAGGAGGCTTAGGTGACAGATGTCCAGGCCACTATTACCATAGGCAGGGAGAAGGGCCAGTAAACATTGCAAGCAGTACTATCTTTATTCACATCATATAACTTTTAGGTAATTTTTCATAGAAAAACGACAATTTGAGGGGTGGGCCTTAACTCCACTATTCCATGATTTTGACTTTACAGCATTTTAGGGGGTGGACTTTAGCTTCAACTGGGCTTTTAATACACGATTTACGGCATATCATAGAAATGCCAAACAACAAAACCATAATTAGTTAAACTATAGGAACTGGAACAAAACTTTGTCGATAGCATTGTTTCAATGTCAGCTTAGACTGGTAACATCATTGGTTCTGTTTCAAGTTTACTTTCATGTGAGGATATGGGAATCATTGCACTTCCACTCCCAAAATACAACTTTCACTTTTGTTGCATTACAAGCCCCTCGTACCAATAGTGTTTTTAGTTATTACAATCAACAAATTTTACCCATTGTCCAAACCATCAGAAAATTAAATTAAACAACCGATGACGATGGGGGAGATTTAGCGAACGACAGCGCCGATATATTGGCCGAACACTACTTTGAATTAGAATTCGGTTTTGCCCACCAACGTGTGAAAAGTTGATGACCACTCTGCATGGAGAAAACCCACTCATGTTCAGCAAGGGTGATGCTGACTTTTATTTATTGATTTTTTTGCTATGAACGTACAAAGTACAACAAGTGAGACAGAGAATTAAAAATAACATGCCTAAGCAAGGCAGTCAAGAAGCCTACATACAGTGGAGTAGGGCCACCCTCTGCTGCCTCCCGATGCATGGCCATACCGTGTATGTGTTCAGTGGCGTAACAAGTATGCTTCGGGCCCGTGTTCAAGTCGACCAAAACCTCCCCCCCCCCCCCCACCCACCCAATGCCGTAGTTACAAAACAAACGAACCAGAAAAGCACGCTATTCATAGGAAGCTACAATGAAACAACAAAACACACACAATGACCAAAACTTGAAACAAAAAGCTGCAGGTGCACACACCCGATTCAGTCCGTAATTTTCAGTTTGTAGCACTTAACATCAAACTAACGCTCTGTCTGGCGGCAGAAAACTCAAGCTGCAGCTGACAGCTGCTCCTGCAAGGCCAACTGCGATAGAATCTTCAGGACCTATGCAATAATTAAGCCCGAAGGCTGCTCTGCTCAGCCAATTCGTGGTGCAGCCATTGCCATAATGGCTTTTTCGTTTAACCCATCGCCATACCAAGCCGTCAAATCGACTGCCTCTCTCAAACCAGCCTATAGCAGCCTAATTCCGCTTTCTGCCGCCAAACGGCAGTAGCTCCCTACTAGAGGATGATTTTCGAAAGTGAAACCTGATGCCAAATCGGAAGTGGCAGCAATTATTTATTTCCTGGACGTCTTTATGGAACGAATGCACATAGGTTTTCAAGGCACGTTTTTCAAAATGGCCACCGAACGCAATCGCCTAATAGACAAAATTTAGATAATATCTTTATGGAAAGTGGTGAAGAAGTTGGTTTAGACATTGATTACGAACCAGAAGGTACCAGTAAATAATCTGAGTGAAGACAATACGGATGATATGGACAAGAAAAGTACAGAATGTAGTGAAATTGAAACTGAAAGCTTTTCCCGGCCAGCAAAAGACAATATTTTCTAAAATTAATGTGACCAAAACTGTTTCTATGGTTATTCCAAAAAGTAACTGGATATCTACCTAACCTAACTAATTTTAGTATGTGTTTAATGCCTGTATTGCAAAACCCTAAATTCAGAACAAATAATGGTATTTTTAAAAATAAAAATCGAAAAATAATTAGAATGGCAATGGGTTAAATCAGGAGGAAATTAATAAAGCATACGCAGTATACGAGGAGTACCTTACTTGGATGATTCCGCAACCGGCATTTACCGTTTGCCCTGCCATCGTGCGGCAGATTTTGGCCCTACGACTAATAGCTGCGTTTGTCGCCAGATGGCGAAACTGGTATTGAGCGGCAATATTTAAAGTTACGTTTTGTAAAGTTTAATGTAATTATTATTTTTACTCCAAAAATGGTGTATTATAGTTTATCCTGTTTTGTAAAGATTCGAATTTTGTAAAGTCTAGCCAATCCCAAACAGTCTAGTAAAGCTACGTTGGGCCATGGTTTGAGCGCGCGTTTTGGCCAATTCGACGGAAAACAACAATGGCGTCATTGCCTATCGCTTCGCCGACGAACGTTCGTTGTAACTTGTGCGTATTGACGATTCGGGTAGATATATGAAACAAATTACAACGCTGACGAGTGAGGTAAATCATTCTAGACCCGCTGGAAAATCTCGAAATGTAGTTTATTGCGACAGATACTTAAAATCCACTCTAAAAAAAACACGGCATTTCAGTGGTTAGACTTAGCCATTAACGGGTGAAAGTCAATCCATTACATGGATGATGGTTGCGTCATGAAGATGGCTTGGAAAGCGAGATCGGATTGAATAGAATGGCTGCGGGATACAAATCGAAGCTATAATTCATTGGTTTAAACTATAAGTCAAAGTACGTGAAAGTTCAATTTAATGTAACAACTACGTCAGCAAACTACCTTCTCATTCGGCTACGCCAATTTTGTAGCTCAAGAAGAAATTAATCTGTATTAATCTGAATTATTTTGTCATCCACTCTTTCTCCGAGCTTGGAAATTGTTAACGTGCCAATTACAAACCACACGTCTTTTAAAATATATACACACTATAGTTTATTTAAATTAAATAAACGTATTGTTAACACGTCTGCACGTTCTGTCAATTACTGTAAAAGAGCAAAGTTTTAAACAAACTCCTGTCGTAGCATCCAGGCACCGTATCACATGATATCCAGTGTTTGCTTCTTTGTAGTTTAAAAAAAGTGCCGTATAATAATTATAAGGCCACTCAATCAGGGCCGTAGTTACCCAGTGGAGAGAGGCAAGAAAGACTGAAGAGGGCGTAAAAGAGTTTATCCAAGTATAATTTTCTTTTCATAATTTTTTTTAAATCGTTCTCGTTTTAATCTGAAGTGCAAACTTTAAAGTTAGACTTCATTCTTTCGTTGTTATGACGGGGGGGGGGTGAACCTTTAGTCGGGGCATAAAGTTACCAGTTTGAACAAACAAATTGCTAATCCCGGCCCCCCACCCCTTCCCACCCCCACGGCCTTGCGCACATTGGCTTTCACTGTAGCTCCCTACGCTAACACTACGTTTTTCTTCGTGGAGCTAGCTTTGTTTTAGTGCTCATCGATTACACACTTGTTTCAGTTCAGCTGATCGGTTCTCAAAAATTATGAGCGCCGTGTTTGCACACGAAAATAAAGCCCCCGGGTGCTCATTCGAGAAATACCATAAGCGAAATTAAATAAAAATGTGTTACACTAGCTTATATGACTGTATACACGTTTGTATAGCAGCAAGTTACATCGCCAACCTAGCAGCTCTGAAACACCACTCTCATGCGACTGTGACTGTGCTCCCGGACCACTGCACAGTGACTGAGGTTGGCGCTAACGACCTGCTGTCGACGCACCA
>JAHWFP010096416.1:0-23256 GCA_023313725.1 Lithobius niger
TTCTTTACATGTCTCACTTCTTGTTTGTATTACATCTTATAAACTACCGGTGGACTTTTGCTTTTTTTAATACCTAGCTTCTTATTTTTTTACGGGTATAGAGGCTTATTCCCTTCGCTGGACGCTCCCGGGGATTCGTTACTAGCCGTCAGTTTCCCCTTCAGGAAACTGCCGGTGGATTTTTGGGTTTTTAACTACCGAACTGTTATCACTCCGCTCCCTCAACCTTGACCACGTTCTTAAATTCTCAGTCTGCACTACGTTCCGCTTATCGAATTGAAGGCACTACTTCGTCTGATATCGCTTCGTTATAGCCTATATTATTTGCGAAGGTGAGCTTTTAGGCTCCCCCAGTCTCCGCCTGACGTCGCTTCATTTTGTATTTCTACCGTGTCTAATCTCGTGGTTTTTTTTTTGTTTCAGTCCCACCATACCCTACACACAACTACCGCCGACTAGATGAAGGACATTAGGTGGTATTATATGTACACCGTTATTGTTTCGCTTTCAAACACCTTTTTTTTTTTTTTACAGGCAGAAAATTAAAGGTTCCATGCTCAATCCTCATACAAGGTAACCCTCAATATGTGTGGCTTCTGACTATGCTTTATATTCCAGTATTTTTCTGTAATTCTGGTTTCTTACTTTTTTACAGCTTCCAGACCGACTTGAAGGAGCTGCCTTGAAGAGGAAACAGGTTCCATACTTACACTCAATCCAACTTGAAGAGACAACGTGGCCATCTTCATACTTACGGTAACCTTCAACACATGTGACTTCTGACTATGTTTTTATGTTCGAGTATTTTTCGGTAATTCCGGTTTCTTACCTTTTTACAGCTTTCAGACCACCTTGAAGGAGTTGAAGACCCCTGGCTCGAAGATCTGACTGTCTCAGGCTTTTTTGCTGTTATTTCACAACTGTACTATGCATGTATACAACCTCTAAACGATTTTTAATAAAAAAAAAAATGTATCTCCTGCCTATCACTTTTACCTATGCATGCATGCAAACAGGGGGAGTCTTTTCAACTGGTAACAATTATTATCCTGGCCGGGCAAGCACCGGGAGGCTACCGCTTCGCATTCATGGGATATGGCAGCGCGTCTCTACGGCTTATTGGTCATGGGCCCGACTGATAGACCCTAGATGCACGCGCCTCCCACCCTTGGATTCAAATGATACCGAAGGATACATAGGACTCTGTTAGGGGTTACCACTATATTAATCACTTCGGTGATAAGAACTACTGGCACGGGATTCTGTAAACAACGTTGGAACTCAAGGTACAGTAGTTGGAAACAAACACTGCACAGTTGAAGAATATCCGATGTAGTCGAGCATGCTTTTCTGTGTGTTGTGTAAATAACTTGAGTCCAGATTGAAAATTCGCCGATTTTCACCAAATAGTTCAGTGAGTTGACATTTATTGAATTTTATCATGAAACCTCAACGTAAAATACCACTTTTTAACATTACCTTCGAAAGAGCAGAATTTCTCCATTTTTCGCACAATCCCACAATAAAGATTAGTCCTCTTGTTGGAATGTGCGAAAAATGGGAGATATTCTGCTCTTTTGAAGGTAATGTTGATAATGCGTTCCACAGTAGCAGTCGTCATAGAAACGCTACTTTTCGCCAATTTTTACATGGTTAGGTTATTTACGTTGTACAATATCTTTACGTGAACTCTCACTAGGACATGAAAGTGGCCATTCTTCAGATTTAGTTACATAACTGGCCTACATAACACGCAAGGGGACATAGAACACGGAATGATATGAAGCACAAAACGGTACGAAAGTGAAGGGTAAAAATGGGCAAGAAAGGACCATGAAGGTACTAGTACATAGGGAAGAAAAGATTAAACAGGATAAAAAACGAAAGGGTTAAACGTGTAGGATACATAAGGGTACATGGGTACAAAACTTAGCCTAAATAAGGCTAAAAGGAAACGTTATTCAAGGTTAACCAAGGTTTCAAAGTGTGTTTTTTTTTTTTAGCTTGGTTACCAAATTGTCTGTTTTAGTATTGTGAACCAGTAGCGTAATAGGGTTTAGTAATGTGGGGGCAAAACTAGCCATTTAGCCGAATAATGTGAGGGAAAAATTAACAGCAGCTAGGGGGCCTGGGGGAAAGCTGTGAGCTTCCCCAGTGGGGTCAGAAGTTGTTGCATTTTTGGTATTTTCCAACATTTCGTGGCCTTTAAAGTGCCGTTGGAAATATTTTTATAAAATCAGCTTTGCTGACACATCTAAAAAAATTGTAATGTAAATCTCAGTTTTTCATACTGGATACTTATTTTTTATAAATAAAATACGTCTTCAGGATAGTCAAGGTTTTTTCAGCTGCTTGGCCAATTTGCCGAATAAGCCTTCAAAATCTTACAGAGGGGGCGTTGCCCCCCCCCCCCCCCAGTTACGCCACTGTCTTACCTTTAAAAAAAATTATTTTGAGGGTGCAATGCATAGCGAACGACAACAAGAATAAGTAGCCTATTATTGGACTTAGTATTTCTTGAATGTGAGAGCAAGTCTAAAGATACTGTACTAAACTCCTCCAGTATTAACAAAACAATACAATGGAGCCAACACTGAACAGCTAATAGGCCTACCAGGGGCGGATCCAGAATTCTGTTAAGAGGGGTGACTGCCCAATTTATCATATGACAATGCATTTTATGCCCTGAAGGTCGTACCTCCCCGACTCCTTTTTGATAATGAAAAACAATCGCACAGTCAAAATGCCATGTTCTCTCCCTTTCCTTTTTAAATTTATAATTAAAAAAATCCGAAAACCTCTTTTAAAAATATTTTTTGTTGGCAGGAGGGGGGGGAGGCTGCCGCACCATGCTAAATCCGCCACTGAGGTCTACTAAACTTTACAGCTAATTTCCGTTTGTTTATCTTGCAGTGTGCTCCTGAAAATCAAAATGTTTAAATTATTTTTTAATCAGTTTTTAATGCACATTCAGAGCTATTATTTTATCCCAGTAATGTTTGTTTACTAAATTTTCTCCCCCTTCCCTTTTAATTAAGAAAAGGCGCATGTTGCTCAAAATATAATTTTTCGAATTAAGCTTCGAAATCGAAATGTTGTATCGGTGGGGAATTTGCCTTAAGAGAAAGAGGGAGGAAAACTAGCTCCACTTCTGCGGATGTAAACAAGTTGGCAACCTGCCAACGCACGCATGTATAATAATAATAATAATAACAAATTTATTGCTCCAGAAAAGCAAATGGCAAGAGAGGGTTTCAAGAAACCACTTATGACTTACCAGCCATTAAAAACAAGGAAAATAAACAAAATAATTAGTACAATGATACTACGTCGAATATGTAGACTTAAAAGTATATAAAACTAAAACTACAAGTCAAAATACAAAACAGAAAGGTCAAAGGACAGCGTCCAATCACAATCAAATCAGTCTTTCATTCATGGACAAAATTCGGGGCGGAGTAAGTGTGCTTTCAGATTATGGTCATTTAATAATTTTTTAAAGATGTAGAGTGATGGTGCCAAGACTATATTTTCACTAAGGGAATTCCAAACTGGTGCGATTCGAATGGAGAAAAAAGCCTTCCTACAGCCCAGTTTAAATTTTGGAATAATCAGCTTCAATTTGTGTCCACGTGTACGCGTATCAGTGTTGATTTCAAAAAACGAAAGGGCGAGCGGTAAGTTATAATGTAAAATTTTATAAGTAAGAATTAGATCCGCCTTTAATCTGCGTAATTCGAGAGAGTCCAAATCTAAGAGTTTCAACCGTTGTGAATATGGTTTTTTATTAAGCCCCGGCAAGGATTTAGTGTAGCGCCTCTGAACCGACTCGATTTGGTCAATATCCTTCAGTAAACTCGGTGACCAAACTTGGCTAGCATACTCAAGAAGTGGTCGAACGTAAACTTTGTACGCCCAAAGTTTGGTATCCAAATTGCCCGATGTAAAGCATCGTTTTACAATAGCAGATCTACGGTTAGCCATCATAGTGATATGGTGACAATGGGTGGTAAACTTGAGGTCTTGTTGAAACCAAACTCCGAGATCTTTAACGCGTGTAACAGATAACAAGTCCTTCGTACCAAGAATGTAATTATGATATTCAGATTTATTTCCCACACTGAAGCTCAAACATTTTTCGTTAGAAAGCGGCAATTGCCACTTTACAGCCCAAGCATTGACATTATCGATTTCTTGTTGAAGCCTCATGCAGTCAGAATTATTTATAATAGAAGTGTGTAATTTCAAATCGTCGGCAAATTTTTCCTGGTTCACAACTTCACTTATGCTGGTGAGATTATTCAGGAAAAGGAAAAATAACAGTGGGCCGAGGACTGATCCCTGCGGGACCCCACTGATTACGTTGGCTTCATCAGAAAGTGCGGAATCAATCATCACTCGTTGGGAGCGATTACAAATGAAAGCCTTTATCCATTGCAGTAACTCGCCTTCGAATCCATAAAATTCTAGAATGTGAAGTAGTTTCGAGTGGACCACCGATTCAAAAGCTTTTTTAAAATCAAACAGAATTATGTCTGTATTAATCCCGAGGTCCCTAGCTTCGGTCCATTTATCAAGCGCTGATAACAACTGGTGCACTGCTGAGCGACCTTCACGAAAACCAAATTGGTCATCTTTAAGTATATTGCATTGATTAACATGTAGTAACATTACGTTGCGAATGATGGATTCCATTATTTTGCAAGGAACAGAAGTCAAGGATATTGGTCGGTAGTTTTTTAAGTCTGTTGGATTACCCTTTTTGAAGATTGGCACAACAATTGCTGTCGACCAGATTTTTGGAATTTTTCCTGTTGAAAATGATAGTGAAAAAATTATTTTTAGAGGCAATGCAATTTGGGTACAGATTTGTTTATAAAAGAAAGTCGAAAAACCTTCAGGCCCAATTGCGTGACTTGGTTTCAAGTGATCCAAGGTAGAAATGACATCCGCTTGATTGAAGAGGACGTGTCTACATGTTTTCTTATTGTTATAATTGAGTGTAGCCGTTAAATTTGGAAGGTGTTCATTATCAATCACCCCGTTTTTAGAAAATTCTAAGTTTAGAGCTGTTGCCTTTTCCTTCGGATCATCAAGTAAGGTATCGTTTACTCTTAATGGAGGAATAGTTCTTGACGAATTTGTTTTCTGGCGATAAAAACGAAACAAAGCGGACAGATTTCCCTCTTCTAAAGTCTTTTTTTCTCTGAGGTAATGTAAATTTTTAACGCAATCAGAATATTTTTTTTTATAATTGTTAAAAATTAGTTTATTTTCCTCGGAACGGTCGGAAGTGTACATCTTCCAAGCACTACGTTTTTTCCTTTCGAGGACCCCAAGTTCTTTTGAGTGTACTTTGTAAAGTTTCGCTTTTTTTTTCGAGGTTCTAGTACAGTCATTAGTAAAATTACGAATAATAAATAGGAAGTGGTCCCATGCTTCATTTACCTGTGTAAAGGGTTTTAACTCGTATTCCCAATCAAGTGTATTTAGTTTGATACGAAGTTGGTTGAAGTCAACGTGTTGATTATAATTGTTATGAACAATCGAAAGATTATGATGGAGTTTAAACGAGACCATATTATGGTCACTCATGCCCAGTCCAGGAATGGTATTTACATCATATATTGCGCGGTCATCATCTGTCAAAATTACGTCAAGAATATTCCTGCCCCTAGTTGGCTTAGTAACCAACTGGCGAAACCCGCAGTTCGCAATTAAGTTTAGAAATTTATTATGAAAACGGTTTGTCGCAGCTCTTACTGTCCAGTCAACAGTCGACAGATTTAGGTCCCCTAATACAATGTTAGAATATTCCGTGGCGATGGCCGAGTTAATAAACGCCCCCATTTTATCAATTTGATCTTCATTTTCTCCGTTAGGGATATAACAAACAATACAGTTTAATTTAAAGGGTGCTAATTGTACCTTCATTGCCTCTGCCTCGTCACCGACTAGGTTGACACCAACACCCAATCCTTTTCTGAAAACAACCGCAATCCCACCAGCCCTAGTTCCCCTGTCTCTTCTCACTATATCGTAAGGATTGCCATTAATCACCATAGCATCTGTTACCGATGAATTTAGCCAGGTTTCGGTAACAAACAAAATGTCGTACTGGTCAGCCATAAGAAGATTGTGAAATTCAATCAGATTAGGAACTAGGCTTCGTGCATTTAAAAGAAGGCAGGTTAGATTCCTAGTTAACTTACAATTATCAGATTTAGTTACATTGTATGTTGGATTTGCGATATGCGAGTCATTTGCACCAATAAAGTTGTTCAAAAGACGTGGTGTCGGGTTGGTGTAGTGACCGGTAAACGTCCCTTTACACTTGTTTAGTTTTCCAACTGGTCTTCACTTGCAGATTTGTTCTGTCGATCTGATAAAATCATTCTCATTTCAGAGGATAACACTTTTTTACCTTCGTTTGTAAGATGGATTCCATCCCACGACATCAAACCCCTGTTTGTCATTATATGATTGTCAATACATACAAAGTTAGCCCCCTTGTCCACACAAAGTTGTCTAAGTAGCTCATTTGTTGCGATAACTTCCTTATCTTCGCGGGACCCAATACGTTTCAAGCGTGGAAAGAGGCTAATAAAGGAAAGTTTCGCACTTGAATTCAACCCTTTAACCATCGATAATGCTTCAGCTAGCATGCCAACAATTGTTTGTGGGGTATCAATCATAATGTTGTTTGTGCCTGCACAGATGACCACGTGGGTCCCTGGTCCAGTATCTTCCAAGAATATTGGGATTTTTTCCAAAAGGTGTTGCACTCTGCAACCTGGGACCGTCCAGGTTTTTGACTTACGATTGTTGTTCGTTCGTAATGAGCGAACGTTTGAATCTCCAATAATCACAACTGGGTTTCTGTCATTCCAGTTAAGCTGTTCGTTGCCTGCCTGTTGGTGAATTGATATCGGGTTGTATTTATTTAACCTTGCGATAGCATCTCTGTTATTTACATTGGTTCCCTTAATTTTAGACTGCGAAGGTTTTTGGGTATCACCATGCTGGTTTCCATTTTCTCCTCCTCCCCCATTGGCTGGCCTACGTTTCCGACGCACAGTGACAGTTTCCGGCAGAACAAAACTTGGAGCTCTAGTATGGTTAGTATTGTCTACTGTATTGCAGAGCCGTGCCTCCGACGTGCCTGTTGGTTGGATTTTTACGTTCGGTTCCCCCCTTACATTCTTCTTCCGAACATGTTCAACGTGTGACGACAGTAATTCTGGGGATCCATTAGAGTCAGTTGCAAGGTACGACTTGACAGTAAATGTCAGATCTTTACTTAGTGGCTCGCCAGACGTTTCATTATCAGACTTAACAAAATATGGGTTATGTTTACTATTTTTCAGGTGCCCGTCTGTCAATTTTGTTACTATTTGCTCGACTTCTTGTGTCACGATTCTTTCTAAGTTATTGAATCGGTGGTGAATTGTCTCTTCGAGTCTACGGTGAAGAGTTTCAACTTTTTGATTTAATTGGGATTTCAAATTCGTTGATAATGTCTCAAGCTTTAGATGTAAATTCAACAGGTCACTTTCTTTGGTAAAATGTGCGAATTTCGTTAGCAAGTCACATGAATTAAGTTGCATTTTCTCGAGTTTTTGATTTATGTCATGTAGATCGATATCCTTCTCCAGTTGTGAAGTATCGAGTGCCGTCTTGAGACGTCGAACTGAGTTAAGAAAATATTCATTCTTGGAATTCCGCGAAGATTGGTCATTAGAATCATCGCATAGTTGATCTCGAATTGGCGTTTCAGTTAACGGTAAATCTGAAGTTTCATAGTACATCGTATCTCTTCTTTTCACCCTTGTATGAACTGCATCACTCTTAAGTGGACTGTGCAGATCCATATTTTACTGTTCGAGTATTTAGGGCTGCCGGAACACGAAAAATGTAGTAAAATCTGGAACAAATCTTGAAAAACACACCACACGAAGGACAGCACACAAACTTCAAAATCAAAAAAAAAAAAAAAAAACAACCAGCGAGGGCAAGATTCGAACCAGCGTAAGATGTTAACCAAGATGGCCGCGCCCAGCCTGCATGCATTATCAACAAAAACTTCAAATGTTAATTGTTCCGTCTCCAGTACAGCCCGGACAACGAATCCCTCACAGTGACACTCTAGGACAACTCATAAACGCACATACCAAAGTGTAGTTCGTAGTAACGAATCCTTCTGTGGAAAACCCAACGAAACACGGAACACAAACATCCTCACCCTCACACCAAAATCCTCACCCTCCGGTTTCCTCTTGTGAGGGAGGGGAGGGGAGACAGCTGTTGCCTTTGAGCTTAGAATTGCAGAAGAGGGACGGTAGTGTTTGGGGGGCTTATCTGGCAATGTTACATTTGCTGCACGGTGTGTTTTCAAGGACGAAAGTAGGATTAAAATTGTACACTGCATTGGGATAAAGGGTCTTGCGAACTAATGACGATAGTAGCAATAGAAAAAATGACTTGTTTTACAGGATTTTACAGCGAAGTTCACCATGCGGGGAGGCAGTTTTTATTTTCACCTTTTAAATTTCAGCGAACAAATCCGAAAAAAAAATTGTAAATAAACACACTAACTTAAATTTCCCTTTCCATACTAAAGCAAGTGCTTGTGTAATGATTTTTTTATTTACAGGGTGTATGGTGTAACAATGATAAAGCAGCAGTGCAATAAATTAAAATAGTTTCATGCAGGCAACTTTCTACAAAGTAGGGAAATATAAATGCTGACTTCCGTAGCTTTTTTGCAAATAAGTTTACATCTGTATTTATTTATCAATAGGCTTAATCAATAGGCTTATTCAGGGGCTCGTCACAAAATTAGAGTACGGTAGGCACTCTTGTTAAAAAAAAAAAAAACCGCGGCGGATCCAACCTGTAGCTAATTAACGGTTCATTAGAACCTCTTTCCTGCTCTTGTTTTTCTCATTTAAGATAATTTTAGCTCAACGATAGGTTGATCCCGGAGGATTCTGTTTTTCTGCCCAAAGCCGTAATTTTCCTGGCCGTAGCTGTTTAACAGAACAAAAAACAAACAAAGATAAGCGAAAACTCATCGAAGCGATCGCCGATCTAAAAACTGGGGCATATTTTTGTAATCCAAATCTTTCCACAGGGCATTAGTCTATGTGGTTAGATGCTGTTGTGACTTAGATAAAATAATTTTGAGATCCTAGCTGTCTTGTGAAGGTGAGATCAGGAAAATTCTATCATCTTTGGCAACATTTCCCATAGGTGAGGTTATTGCCTCACACAGTTCGATTTCATTGGGCGTTTAGTTTATAATTAGCTCTTACAGTAATAAGGGAAAGAGGGAGGGGAATTTCTGTTCTTTGGTTGGGGGGGGGGAAGAAATACTGTGGATCGGAAAAAAATGGATTGAAGGGCTTGACGAACTAATTAGGCAGCCGGCACCGGGAAGAACACGCAACAGAAAGTAATTAATTATTAAATCGTGATTACTTTTGACCCTAACCTCAAGAAGCAAGCAACAAATTCTGTTTCGAATAAGAAACGAATCTCACAAAATTATGTTAGACCATACAACATCACAGAATTTTGCTTACCTTTTCACGTTTTGAATTCTTCTCGCCTTCTCTCCGCAACTTTAGTCTCATTCAGATGGTCGAGTCTCAACACCAACATAGACGCCATCGAAGCACTTGTTGTTCGCTGGCACTTAAAACTGACGAATTGTTTCGTGATTGTTAAGCAGGCACCACGAAGTTGAGTCATTACTCTAACCGGGCAACATGTTTCCTCCAACAACAGTATGTTTATGCGTTGTCAGTGTGGGTATTGGACGTTTTCAGCTAGAATCAAATATGGAGGCAATTTGAACGTGGTCATCATTATCATCACGCGCAGGTCTGCAGTAAACGAAACCAAACCCGAAACTGAAACTCGTGCCCAGAAAGTCGCGAAAGGAAGCGTTTCCTACGAACACCACCAGGTGGCAACCTACAACAGTCTGGCATGCGCGGGTAAACGCGTGGGGATGCAGGCACTGTGGGAGACTTCTACTCCAAGAGGCCACCGGCCTCGCCCCGGAGGGGCTCGTTTTAATGGCTCCTGCCGATATCTATAATAGATATCTTTCTTCCTTGTAGTGGCACCAGATTTACTTTCGACAACTTCATGTCTCCATCCTGGGTCAACCAAAACATCTCCACGAGCAGAAATCACTTCAGGCAATGGCAGAATGTAGAATCCTTCCTCCTCAAGACGCACACTGACAGAGGTATACGAAACTCACTCATGGTTAGCACCCGGCATTTCAAAAGGCTGAAATACTGTCTTCCTAGCATTTCGAAGGGCTTCATCACCAAAGCGTTTTTAATCAAAGCGTACGCGTGTCGTCTCCTTGACCTCACAACCCTTGTCTGGTAACCAAACACGGTAACCTCGTGTCTGCAATGCGTATCCCACTAGAATACCAAGTTGTGCATGTCCCTGTAGTTTTGTGCGATGGGGTCTTTCCACATGTACGCTTTCCAAAAGCGTACGATTCAATTGTTCGAAAATGTTGTCCATTTCAGGACTATACGCATTTGATCTCCCCTGTAATTCCTAAAGCATCCAATTTGGATTTGAAATAACCAGCGCAGTACTCCATTCCGTAGTCAGTCCTTAAGCGGCAAATCTTCTGGTTCAGCTCACGCTCTACTTGTGCTCGGTACTTTTCAAAACAGGCAAAGTCTTCGTCTTTCGCTTTCATTAAAAAGACTTACGAACATCTGGAAAAATCATCAGTAACCCTGTAACCCTGCGGTTGTAATACTTACTGAGGCTAAATCAAAATTTTACAACAACCATCTAACCATCGAAGCCAGCCATTTCCCTAACTACACCAATGTGCACAACTCCCTCCAAACACAGGGAAGAGGAATCATCGGGTTCATCCGAAACGACATCGATGTTGTAGTTAGCAACGATACCATCCCAGCGAATGAAACCCTCACACTTATCATCGCCGGGCAGCACAAAATTACTGTAGCCGCAATATACAAATCCCCCGCAAGCTCCCCAACTAATAATGACCCCATCGTACACTTTATTAAATCATTGTGTGACACCACATCCCATGAAATCATTATTCTTGGCAATTTTAACATGCCCCAGTGCACCTGGACAGAAGGAGCTGGAACTTCCACATGCATTACCGAACGACTTTTCTTAGACGCCTTTGTTAGCCGTGATCTTGTGCAACTTGTTGAACGCCCAACTCGCTTTCAGCAAGGACAAAAATCCAACATCCTCGACCTCGTCTTAATTAGAAGCACATCAAACCTGATCTCCAATATCTCACATAGCGACCCACTCGGTCTAAGTGACCACAGCACCCTTCTAATACAACTCTCCACCTCTACACCCGACCCGCCCAACATCACCAAGCGCAACTTCAAGGCAAACTACACCCTCATGCGGAACTCCATCAAAGCTGCAAACTTTGCCGACCGTATTGTACCAATGAACACAGAGAAAGGGTGGGAAAATTTTCACCATACTATTTTGAGATCCATCTCTATTCACTGCCCTCTCACAAGGAAAACTGGAAAAAAGAGACAAACTCACCCCTGGGTCAATACCACCATCAAGAGATCTATCCTCACCAAACGCAAAGCTTGGAATAACTACAGGGAAAGTCAAACTGATGACGATTACAAAAACTACAAGCGTGCCAGAAATGAACTAACCACTGAAATCCGTACTGCACGCCTCTCCTACGAAAAGGAAATCGCATCCTCATCTAAAACATGCCCTAAAAAACTGTGGGCTTACATTGGTCGCAACAAAAAATCTTCATCATCGATTGGCACCATAAACGGACAAAACGGACCTGTTAACGATCCTGCTTTAAAAGCCGACGCTCTTAACTCTCACTTCTGCTCTGTCTTTAAAACAAACAAGCTTCCCTCCGTTACCATTTGTAACAGCAATCTCACCGGTAACGTCCTCTCAAACGTGTCCTTCACCATTGAAGAAGTCAGACATCTTCTTTCTACCATAAAAGAACACTCCTCTCCCGGACCTGATGGACTACACCCAAAGATTTTGAAGGAACTGGCAAATGTCATTACTGAGAGTGTTACCATGATTTTCCAGAAATCATTCATTGAATCAACCCTTCCTCATATCTGGCTCACTGCTAACGTCACCCCAATACATAAAGCTGGGGATCGTAGTAACCCGAACAACTACAGACCAATTAGTCTCACCTGTATCCTCTGCAAATGCATGGAAAAAATAGTCGCCAAACAAATCATTACCTTCCTCAACCATAACGACTTCTTTACCGCTAGTCAGTACGGTAGCCTTCACGGCAAATCCACTACCCACAACCTCATTTCCTTTCTTGACCTTGTCACTGAATGGACCGAAGGTGGATCACAGGTAAATGCCGCTTACTTTGACCTTGCTAAGGCCTTCGACACCATACCCCATGACATCCTTATCACCAAGCTAACCACCGTAGGCATCTCTGGCCACCTCCTAAAGTGGCTAATTCTGCTTGGTGGATCAGATTTGAATCCGACCGCGACGAACTCGAGAGACTCCAGAGAAGAGCCACAAAACAAGTCCATTCCATCCGCCACCTCTCCTACACTGAACGCCTGAAAGCTCTCCGACTCCCCACCCTCGAATACCGCCGAATCCGAGGCGATCTCATCTTTACCTACAACCACCTGCACTCTCCCTCAAACACAAATAAACCGTGGCCGACAATTTGCTATGCCACGCCGGAGGCTCCATGCACGCTCCCGTGAGCAGTGCGCGCAATGGCGTACGGAGCTAGCATTGAAA
Organism: Lithobius niger; assembly: GCA_023313725.1. Lineage (NCBI taxonomy): Eukaryota > Metazoa > Arthropoda > Chilopoda > Lithobiomorpha > Lithobiidae > Lithobius > Lithobius niger. The sequence goes on from JAHWFP010096416.1 coordinate 12,823, forward strand.
AGACAAGCACAACCGTTTAAAAATACAAGTTGGCTGCTTACTATAGCTAATATTACATTCGTCCAAGTTTAAAATACTCTGTAAAAGGTTATTGAACTGTACTGTAATTTTCTTTACTGTGGAAAACGAATCCAAGTCTCGCCTTTTAAACTTAAAATGGCACAATTTGTCTGCCATACGCGAGTCAAGGTCGCACCCACTGTCCCCAGAAATTGGTCCCGCTGGCCGATTTAATGTATTTTTCAAGGTGTCGCAAATAATCCGATTACATTTGTTCCTCGAGAATATGGTATTAAACAACCTATATTTTAAGGGGGAAAAACGTGATGCTAGAGATCGTAACGATAGCGTTGGCGTTGGCGTTTATTCCTAAAGATTTTGTCGCAGAGATGGTTATTGACAACACCCGTTCGGCAGCCTAGCTGATGACATCATCCCCACGTGGTCTAAGAGCGCCTTAAGCATGGATTTTCGCGCGAATTGCAAATCTCGAAACACATGTGGCGTTCATCCGCCTAGTAGTGGAATGTTCGTGCCAATTTTACTATATGCCGGTATAATCAAGATTTCTTGATGCATTCAATATTGTCTTCTTTGGAATAGTTAGTTCAAAATTTTAAGTTTGTGCTCTTAGGGATTGGATTACGCTATAGCCTACGGTTTTCGTCGCAATCTAACTTGTGCAGGAGGACAAACTGAAGATAAGGTAGGGCATTTTATTTTTGTTGACTGACGGATGCAACACATCTAGCCACATCTCGCTCCCCCCTCCCACTCTGGTGCATCTAGGAATTTTTAGTTGGTGGTAGGCAGGTGGCAAAATGTTGAAAATTACGTGTAAGTATGTGTGCTATTTTAGACCTACCGTATGTATGTAGTAGGTAATAAATAATTCAAGAGGTCGACCTCTAAAAGGAAGTTGGGGTGGATTGAATGCCCCATAGTCCCCTTTCTTTCCCCCTCCCCCACTCCCCCCGGTACATCCGTCACTGCGACTAGCCTGGGTCCGGGTGGCCAGGCAGCAGCTTGGTGGGCGAATTTTTTTTATTATTAGTTTTCACCCTGAAACTTAAAAAAAAAAGGTTTGTTATGCATAAAACCTTGATAAAACTTGTCATTCACGGAATTTAAAAAAAAGCCACAAAATATCTTTAACATTCCCATTTCTATGTGTCTTACCAGGGGTAGCATAAATGACGTGTATAGAATTAATTCGCTCCTGGTTTTACTTTACTTATGACTACATCCTTGAAAGCCTTTGAATTTATTTTCCGTGTTGTAATTTAAAATAATGCCCTAGCTTTTATTTTTAAAACATAGAACTTGTAGTTTGTTTTAAATAACTTGAACGTTTGCATAGCATGAACCATGCATGATTGAACCACAACTGATTGAAGCGCACGGAATAAAACATTTTGTTGTTCTGTGCGCTTCAATCAGTTGTGGCTCAATCATGCATGGTTCATGCTATGTAAAACGAAAGAAAAGAAGAAAAAAACCTGCGGGAAAAAACCGACGAGGAAAGACCCACAGGAAAATAAAAGCCAAAGCAAAAAGCTTTTCCTGGTCAAACTCATTACCTTGCCTGTGAATTCGTGCCAAGGCAACTAACCTAATCTATAACTAACTACAAGGGAAAATAAACACAAAACCATGTTCCCCCTCCAGTCTTTTACTGTGCACGATTAAATTAGCTTATGGCTCTTACTCAGTTCAAATTGATTAATAAAGGTCTCGGGAAAAATTGCATTGGTCTGGGAAACGTCCTTGAAAATTATATTGATTTTGCAAAAAAGTCCTTGAATGTCCTTGAATTTTTGTGTGTGTGATTTGTGCGAAACCTGAAGACACAATTCACCATGACTAATTTAAGTTTGTGTACTGTTGCTGCTTGCCTGCAGAGTTGATGAAATTCTAGTTTTGTTTTAGGTAGGCTAGTAGATTTTTTTGCATTAACTGAGAAGGATGTTTTAATCACCATGGTTAACAGAAAGAAAGAAAAAACACTGCTAGCGAATAAAACTGCCAACCTACACCTAGTTTTCAATTTTACCAACTGCAATTTGGGAGGGACCCTTAAAAAACTTTGTTTTGCTACCTATTTAGTTAGCATTTTGCGTTGACTAAGACAATTATAGGCTACCAGAAAAAAAAAACACTGCTAATAAAATAGCTAACTAAATGCCTAATTTTTCCAACTGTGCACGATTTTCAAAACTTAATTGATAGCCTATCACAAATTCAAACAACGAAAACTAGGCAGGAATCCTTTATAGACAACACAGCTCCAGCTTTATATCGAATCACATTGCTGGAGCTCTTATTTTCATAACTGCTTCAAAAACGGAGCTATGTTGGTAAGCCTCAACCAAACCTCTATGTCCCTGCCTCAACTGACAAAAAAAAATTTCCCACTTAGGGCAATTCCGTTTAAGGTTACTTAGATAGGCCACAGTTGTGGTGTAAAGTCGAGAATTTATGACTTGCAGGGATACTGCCGGTGGGAAAAAATGTGAAAAATGTGAAAATTTGCTAGTGGCAAAATAATATGTGAAAAATGTGAAAAAATGTGAAAAATACGAGTGTTGGTGCGAAAAAAAGGCAAAACGCACAAACTAATTAAAAACAACCAAATTATCCACCCTAATTTTGGGCCTGGAATTACGTAGGCATGCCAAAGAACACACAAAACACACAACCACACAAAAGAAAATTGATTGGTTTACGGATGGAGTCGCTTTAAATTTGCTTTCGCTCTCTTGAGTGAAATTACAGGGGAATTACAATGGTTACTGGAAAAGAAAAATTTTAATTAAAGAAATGTGACACTGGTGATATATGAAAAGGAAGATATAGTGATACAAAAATGAAAGTAGGTACGTGAAAAATATGAAAAAATAAAAAACCGGTATGAGAAAAATGTGAAAAAATGAAAAACGGTTATTTGAAAAATGTGAAATAAAATTAAAAGTAGGAATGTGAAAAAAATGTCTAAAGAGCTGGAACTCCCGGCACTATCCCTGGACTTGCGTCCACAATTTTTCAAGACTGTATACAAAACAAATATCCGTACTTCTTAGTATTATAGTGGCGTATAGTAGATAAATATTTTTAACCCTCATCGGAAAAAAACTTTCGGACTTTTCGGTCATGCTAATAATTGGCAAAGCGAGCGAAGGGAGCGAGGTTGAATAGGCTACTCAACTGAATTTGGATGGTGTGTTTCTTCTTGTGTGTGCTTTTTTTTTACGCTTTCTTGAATGCGACAAAATGGCAGTTTTGTTCGATTTTGTTGAAAATTGAAATGTCGTGACAAGTGAGTTTTGGTGCATGAAGTTCAAGAGTTCGAAGATGAAGTTCCTACCTCAAATATTTTGGGAGATTTTTAGTTTTTTTTTGTTGGAGGGCGAAGCCGATTTTTAGTAACAGCGGTATTATAGGGAGCCCGGGCATTTGAAAGTTCTTTTAGTGTGAAGAATGCCGAAATTAACCACTGCTAAACCACAGGATTCATGCGATTCCAGACTATTCCTGCCAATTTCGCGCGTTTTGAAACAACCCGGTCGCTTCCTTTATCATTTCTGCAGCAAATCCACACATGATTGCACTCGTAAAGACTATTGTTGAATTCGTTCGCTTGCTTTCATGTTCGATTTTTTGATTACTTGGAGCTTGCAGTGTTCGCTTTGGTGTTTCATGACTTCATATTCAAGAGTAGCTGTGTAATACGGAAAATGATTATTCAGAAAATAAAGTAATGTATTACACCACATTTCGCTCGGCTCAATTATAGGTTAATTATATAGGCTAAGTCACCAGAAAGAAAGTGGACCGATTTTCACTATAACAAAAAATAAATTAGGAAAAATACGAACTTAGAAATTTGTTAGCTCTTGCGTTATTTATTGGCCATCCTTTACATTAAGGGGGCTCAACAAAGGGGTAATTTTCCACCGACCCTGCCTAACATGGCTACGCCACTGCCTTCATTGTAACCACTAAGGTTAATTGGATAGCCTAATCGGAGTGCTTTAAAGTTGAGCATTACTTTCAACTAGGTGAGCTCTACGAAAAATAGTTATCTTAACCTCGTCGAATAAAAAACATACTCCCAGCTTTCATCCATGCAAGGTTGCATAAATGATTATGCAACCCTGCATTGATGAAAGCTGGGTTTAAAAAAAAAATTTTAAACTATTATTTTTTGGATTTAAATACATTTTTTTTCAAATGTAGGCTACTTTGAAAGTATAAACCAAATGCAAGAAACAATAAAAACAAAACTTCAGTAATTAAGGTTTAGTAGGTTATTTGTACTATACTGAAATTGGTTTCTGCAGTAGTTGACTAATTGGTATGGTTTTTTCATCCATGATACAGATGGGCCATAACTTTGGATTTAAACGAAAATAATATTTTAGCGTTTCTGTCTCCCTTTTCGATGTTTTGATTCTACCAAATCAAATTAGGAGCTCTGCAGTTCACTGTTTTGTGTAAGATTCATTACGATCTCACTGCCGCATGATCAGATTGCAACGCTGTAAGCGCCTTTAATTTAACTCGTCCCTCGAAGGAAAACAATGTTATATTTTAAGTTAATCTTTAAACTTCAGCTTACACGTAGTTCTGCTGCTTCTGTATCAGTTTATTTTTTTAATGATTTATTGTCAATTATTTTTATTAAAACTTTAATATCCAAGCATCCAAGCGTAATTGTATCCATGTAGATTAGCACGATGTACTTTACATAATTCAGCAATTTTTTAGTTATTACACTGAAATTTGTATACGTAATGCGGTCATGTTGAAATTTGCACGTGATTTTTAATATCAAAGGACAAATTATTGTGTTTTATGAAAGTACATTACTAAAGAGAATTAGTGCGTAAAAAACCTTGATAAAATTTGATATCCGACTTTTTTGTATTGCCTAGTAAAACGGAAAATGACAAATTAACGAAAATTTTGTTATAGGGCCTATGTGTCTTTATGCCTTCTTTTATGTTCGCGAAATGTTAAAATTCAAATGCACATGGCAAGAAATAAACTTTCCTGAAACAAACTGTCTCGCCGCAATGGTCGCTGACGTGGCATTTCAGCAATTATAATTCCCATAAAATGCATTGCATAGATTAAGTTGTAAAACACAAACAGTACGTGCATATTAATTGTATCGACACAATTTGTGTAGATTTGGCTTTGTTGCTAACAATTTTGTGCAATACGAGGCTGAATTGTTACTCGACCATTAACAATGGAGGACAATTGTTTTGATCACAGATGGTGTGTTTCCATCGTTCACGAATGTAACATTAGAAATTATTGAAATCGTTGGAGTTAAAACTTTCCCAAATGTCAGACTGTAAAAGGAGTCAAACTTAGTGAACTAAAAGCCCAATTTCAAGCATATAGGTTGCATAAACTATTTTAAAGTATTATTTACTAACTCGTAACTAGTAATCAACGTATCATTTTCCTACTTTGTTCACAGCTGCGAAACAAGACTTTCTACTCAATAAACCCCATCGATGTACACCATTTCTCAAGCTTTTGTGCTATTAGCATTTAGACACTACCAGATAACATATATAGTATATTATGTATATACGTAAAAACTCGATTTGCACAGCTGACGCCAACAAATGAACACAATCACTGAAAGACAATAATTCAAACTTGACGAACGAAGTGATAGCGTCCTTCTAGATAATGCGCAAAAACAAGCCTCCTACGATTTGAAACATCAGAGACCATAATTATGCAATGTAATTACCACTGCATACCTCTTTATCAGTGGCATAAATAGCGAAGGGTTGGGGGGTGGAAGGCGTAAGAACGAGTCGAGAGGGTGTAACAATCCATGGTAAAATCTACTCAGGCTATTTGCTATGTTCTTTAAAACTTTTTTTGATTGAGCTATACATTGTGCAAAGCAAGAAAAATAATTGTGCATTCAGAATAAAACGGTCGTACGTTTTCTAGCAGGGGGAAGGTGAGGGTTGGGGGGAGCTACAGAAAAAGGACTATACTGGCCAATAAAACGGACAAGTCAGTTTTCAGTTCTGCTAGCTATAAATTTCTACGAATTTAGAGGGGGGGGGGAGAAGCTTGCCATCCCCAGTCGTTACAGCCCTTCTGGTTAATCACGAGAAATTTAGTTTCACTTTATGATTGAGAAATAGCGTAAAAATAAGTCATTCCAGTGGATTTATTTTGTTTTATTTAGTAATTATTGCATTACTTAGACTAGCCTACTTCTTTAGCTTTCATGCAAGTGCGATAGGCACAATTTGCAGTCGAGCTCAGAAAAATAAGCAAGGACAAAAAGACCTTGAATAAAGTTGGCGGAGTAAAAATGTAATTTCACCCCCCCCCCACAAAAAAAAATGAATTCTTTTTTTTTTTTTACTGTTGCTGTTGTTTTCATATGTTTCATTAGACGTTTGCCTTGACTCGACTTTCACCTGGAAGGTTCAGAAGGCCTTTTTTTCCTAGATTCGTTTTAACAGCCTCGCTCCAAATGGTGTGGTTGACAGGATTTCAGAATTCGTGTCAAAGAAAAAGACACCTCTTGGCTGGGGGAGAGAGACAAGCACGCGAATGCCTGTAGGGCTTGAAGGGTGAGAAACTGGAATTTGTAGCTTGCCATCCTCCCTTTTGCAATCCCGTCCGTCCCTCCCTCCTTCACTCGCCTCAGTTATGGGGTGAGGAAATCGACAGAAGCGACAACTGGCGGCTTATCTTAGCAGAGAGAATAGTTGGGTACGACCCCTTTTTGTCCTCAATAACAACCCACAAACTAGAAACAACGGACTCAAGATTTTTCAACGCCGCTCCACTTCCAAAAACCGTGAACTCTCTCTTCCTTTCCGGATTTGCAGCACCTAGAACCGTCTGCCTAGGGACATTGTCACCGCATCAAATACCAATCTCTTCAAAACCAAATTAGATACCTTCTTACCGACCATCACCCCTCAGTTTGTGTACAAGAACTGGAGAACCCTACCCATTCCCTTCCAGCATCAAAAGCAACAAGCTTCCTGCTGGTGTTTTTCAATGTCAATGTCAAATGATATAAAATATTGGGCGCCCCCACATGACTCGACGGGCGATGGTCCCCAAACAACTGAATGGACCAACTGTAGACAGTGTTTCGTGCTTCTTTCGTGAAATGCATGTTTGGAGCGGGTCCATTTACCAATACAACAAGACGGACAATCAGGAGAATCTGACAACAGCTTCAATCCTCGAATTACCTCGTCTTTGGCAGCTTGACGTAGCACACGGATATTAGGGTGCCCCTTCCATTCATGCGGTAAGGCTGTGTCCGTCAACTTTCCCGGATGACTTCAACAGGCATAGCAACTTGTTTGGGTACAGAAGCCAAGTTAGTTTTTACAATGTTCAAAACTCTCGGTGTCTCCTCACACTTGAACCGGGGTTGATATCTTCGCTCACAGAGGCCTGTCGTGCTTCCATGATAAAGAAATTACCTTTCACTGGAACTGGAACTAAAAGGGTACCATTAGGGCGTAGGATTGTGATACCTTTATCGTAGGATCCAAATCGAAAACCAGCTAAATAACATCTGATACCAGATAACAATTTCTTACGCTTATTTGGAGCATGCAGGACATTTTTAAGCATTATCTTGGCATTGTTTTCTGTGGCAATGAGATAGATATGCCCGATCCCAACAACGGACGAGGTTCCTTTGGCTACTTCCGCAGGTGGATATGACACTTCACGTTAAGTTGTAAAACATTCTCTGTCAGACAAAAATGTACCGTAGCGGCTGTATCCAAATGCCACTCCTGAACATTAGCTGATGCTGTGTTTGCTTCGGCATAAAAGGCACTTCCACTAGTAAACTCTGACTAATCATCCTCATGTCGGACTGATGACTTCTTCGGATTGCGACAGTTCCGACCGTAGTGTCCTTCCTTGCCACAATTCCAGCACCCAAGCACACGCTGGCCTGAGGTATTAGGGCGTGAAGACGTATGATTGTAGTTATTTCATGACTGGCTGCGTTTTCGATATCTGACCTGCCTCCCTGGCATTGACATGACTGCCCGTAGGGCACTTGTTGCTATTTTATCAATTTCTTGGGGACATCATCGGTCAAATTCTGATATCAATCGTTCTTTCACTATTAATGATGTAAAGTCTGTATCAGATAAGGCGTACAACCTCTCAGCGACAGAATCCCAATTCAACGAAAGGCCACACAACATCTGATATGCAATCTCGTCGTCCGGGATATCTTTTCCTACTTCTGTCAAATGTGCTACTGCACTAACCACTTTTGCCAGACACCGGGCCATGGTATCATCATCTTCCATCTTTAATAGGATGAAGGCCTTCCATAGGTAGCTGATACGCGCTCGAGATTTTGACTCGTATACTTGTTGCAGTATGTCCCAGGCATCTTCCGGCGTATCAACTGTTTGCAAAAGAGACTTCAATGGAGCGCTGACTCCTAGGGCTATTGTGGCTAGCGCCCTAGATTTCCTTTGGTAATGTCGACCCGTTTCAGCTGGTGTCGCCTCAGCCGTGGGTACAACTTCCGTACCATCTACAAAGCCAAACGGGCCACTTTCTCTCAAGAACATACTGTTATCAAACTTCCAAGTCCGATAATTATTTTCTGTCAGTAAAGGGAATCGCAACGTTGTCCCACCGGTGAACATGTCTTCTTCTCCAGTCAATATGTTAGCAAAAAGACATTAACTGCTACCAACAGTCTACTGGCACAGCTCACAAGCTATCCACAGAATACCGCAGGACTTTGTAAAGGTCAAAGTCAACATTGGAAGTTAGCTAATTATAATTAGGGCAATTTAATTCTCACTGTATATACTTCTTAGGCAGTCTTTGAAAGTATACTAGGCCCATAAAATTGTTAATTCAGTAGAGTAGGCAATGGATTTGCACTAAGGACATCCCAACACCTTGTCAGGCCAAAAGTCCATGCAACCCAAACCAAAAGTTTTCTAAGTCCTTTAAACTTTGTTTGCATAAACTTGCCTATGGTATTCATGAGACAAACAATATCTTCTAAATAGCATGTTGATAATTGATGGATGGCTTCAGGTAAACAAAAATAAGGCTTGACAACTGCAGCTGTGTTGAAGCTCAAACCTCATGGAGGCTGCCATGACACTTTTTATAACTCATTTGCATATATTCAATACAAGTATTTCCAATAGCCACCAGGGGGCAGTAAAACACAGACGGCTTCATAGCAAAAGACAAAATGATAAAAGTAATAACACAAAATTACCATTAATAGTTTAAACTACTTGTTTTAACTAATGCATAATGAAAGGATAGACAAAACAAAAATAAACAATCTGGTTTTTCATTCCACTTGTGAAACAGTCTACATCATATAAACCGGATACTGAACATTTACAAACGAGCCCACTCACGTGACTCACGTTAGGTGTAAAATTTATTTGTTTAATTTGAAATAAATTCATAAGCTTAAGCTTGTAGCACACTACTCTGTTCAGTCCCGTCATGTCACATCGCAGGCCGTCAAATTTCATTTGGATTAAACGCATATCGATTAGAGGGGCCGCATGTACTACGCCATCCTGTTCCATGACGACCCGTCGGCTGACGGCGGCATTGTCGAGGCAGAATCCTTTCAGTCAAAACTGATCGCATCAGAGAGGTGTACACACCTCCCGTCAGCTGGTCGCACACTACTCCGTTCTGTCCTGTTCCGACGACTGATGTCGACGGATGGACCAGCGCACCTTGCTTCCATCGTTAACCATTTCAGTCGGCTTCGCTGATCACGCCCAAATTGACAATGCAAATGAGGATCGACTTGTAGTGACCTTAAGTAGGTAATTTAATGAAAAGTCGTAGTAAATTAGATATTATTAATTCTTTACGCTCTTGCATGATGACATAAGTCCAGAAGGCAACTGAAATAGGTTTGCTACTGTAATTAGTAGGGAGTAGTGTAAATTAGTCAGCTAGTGCGCCGGAAGTGACGTCATAGGTCACGTGACCAACCGGAAGTGACGTCACGACCAAGATGGCGGCGCCCATTGGTTGGCCGTGCCCCAAAATGGCGTTAGTTTTGGTTTCGTTCATGCACTGACACGTGTGACGTCATAGATCACGTGATCAACCGGAAGTGACGTCACGATCCAAGATGGCGACGCCCATTGGTTGGCCGAGCCCCAAAATGGCGTCGGTTTCGGTTTCGTTCATGCACTGACATGATAGGTTAAAGGACAAACACATAACAGAGACACCTTTCCACCACCCCTCATCATACGGCTAATGGAATAGTCCAACAGCATGGCAAAGAATGGTCATGAAAAAATACATCAGTTTCGCTCTCGGAATTATAAGGTCAAAGGTCAAGGTCAAACGTTTGATAACGATGCATAAGGCTCATATAAAGGTGTT
>JAHWFP010096417.1:10130-79704 GCA_023313725.1 Lithobius niger
ATCGTTGTTGGGGGAAGGGGGGGGGGGGAGAATATTAGAATATACACCAGAAATTACGTGTTTCGTCAATACAGGGTGGGCAACAAAAAAAGAAATGGGAACTTGTGTCTTGGTTACCTTTGGTTGAAATCAAAGGTAAGGATAGGTACTGCCTTTCGGGATCAGACATTTTGGGTCCGAAAAGGTTGGTCGTGTTCTGTCAAATTTGCTGACACAAAAGCTAAGAAGCTAACGTTCAACTCTTGCTCGTTCAGTGTGGTCTCAGTATATCCGTACGTGCCCGCAGACTTTCAAATTGGGGGGGGGGGGGCGAAGGGAAGCACCGTTCGGAAAAAAGGGCAAATAGAGTTTAAAAGGGCTAATGGCACTAAGAAGAGGGCAAATGGCACTAAAAAGACAGATAGTTCTAAAAAAGGGCAAACGGCACTTAAAAGACAGACAAATAGCTTTAAAATTTTTAAAATGGGTAAATGGCCCTAAAAAAGGGCAAATAGCTCTAAAAGGGCAAATGGGAGTAAAAAAAAAACAGGTAAATACCTCTAAAATGTGTAAATGGCTCTAAAAAAAGGGTAAAGAGCAATGTTTTTAATAGAAGATGTAAATAAAGGCAGGCACTATTTTTCAGAACCCTGCAAGAAGAAGAGATCAAAGAATTAGGTGTGTAAAAATAACTAGTAATGACTGGTCCATATTAAGTTTGGAACTTTTGAACCAATATTGCAATTCTCGAATAGACTTTGTTTTCATGGATTTTTGCCTTCGTTTTATTTACCTTTCTTCAATCTTATATACCAAAAGAGCATCCAAATAAAAAAAAGAGGCCGGGGGGGGGGGGGGTGTGCCTTAAATGCCCAAAAGTGCGGGCATCTTGATCATGCCCGATGTAAAAGAAGTTTTGTATATGGCATTATGACATTGATTACATTGAAAGAATGTTAAGATTTTTCAAATTTGTTTTGAAAGTATTTCAAATATTACGTCCGCGTATGTATGCATTTGCTCACACACCTCCAATAGCAAAGCGATTCGATGTTTATTACCATCAATATTGCTGTCACGAATATTAACATACACAATGACGTGATATATATTTAAAAGTCAAGTAAATCATACGAAACCAAACAAACATACTTCCTGTACATAAACGTACTGTACACATTATTCGGCACACCAAGCACATACACAGGACTGAGTGTACGCCCATTCGTGCCGTGTGTCATGTAGACAGTATCTATAATAGGATCTCCATAGCACTTTGGATAGCTGCTCCCAGAGACTGATTGCCCATGTTCGCAATTTTATTTCTGAGCTCATTTAGGACGCACATTTTGAGTTCATGCTCTTCTTCCTTCATTTGCCATTCACGCCTGAGGATGTCCAACTTCAGTTTGTGTTCAGCCTCATATTGGGCTCTTCTAATTGCCTGCAGTTCGCGGCCACCTGTTAGCATGCCTTGTACTCCCAGTGACTCCACAGGTGGACGGGTGTTTACCTTTTTCCTGGTGGCCTGTGGCCGTGCCTTTGTGGTGGCTGCTCCTTCAGATACCTCACTAGTAGTACACCCGTTTTCGTCTGATTGTGGTACCATTTTCTGGCTTTCATCCGGTTGCACCTCGGATACAGTGTGACCTTCACTGTATCGAACAGTGTTGCCTCCACCTAGCTCTGATAGATAGGTAGCATTGGCTGCATTGCTGTCCAATGTTGCAGCTATTATATCAGTTGATATACTTCGGCTATCTCCTGATGGGTTTTCGTGATGGTGGCTTTCCCCACTGGCTGTTGGAGCATCGTCGTCATCTGGCACACAGTCGATTGCATCAACCAATGTGGGAATAATGCCAAGTACGGCTTCTGACACCTTTCCAGGCGTTGGTAGGTCCTTATTCCCGGTTTCTCGTGCGCGGCGATTATATGCACCGTTTTCCTTGCGTGTCACCTTTTTCATGTCTTTCCACAAGGCCTGTAGTTGTTGCACTGTACGTTTGCTGACAGTGCCGCATGCATTATATTCCGCAGTTACACTATCCCACGCAGCAGCCTTTTTCCGAATGGTCCTTGCGTCATGTTTTTTACTTTCAATTATTGGCCCATATGCTTTCATCACCTCTAGAAAGGTCGTTTTATCAGTGGATGTGAGGTTTGTCCCTCGCTTCTTCGGCATGGCTAGTTGTGGGGGCATTCTAATGACCAGTTCAGTCCAAGACCGGTGGACGCGGTGCGGTTGGTACAACTGAAAACGTCCCATTTTTCGGCCGAAAGAAAACCTGATATTGTACATTGCAACGCGCTTATCGTGAAATATACATTCGTGAATAAAATTCAAAAATGTATTAGCACAAATTTATTATTTTTGACAAGGTGCAAAACTTAATAAATTTCCACACTGCCTGATTCAAATGAAAATTGCTAAACTGAGTAAAATAAACTAATTCCGAACACTTCGGTTTCGGCAAAACTAAAAATCGAATCACCATTTACAATCATTCTCCTTCGCTCGTCACTCAAAATCAGTGTTACCATATCCACAGATAAGTCTGCATTCACAGATTTCCCAAACAAATATATTTTTTCACTAAATTTATGATTATCTGTAGATTTTTTTTTTATATTTCGTCAGCGACCTCCATTTTAACTTTCAGGTGGCCGCACAGGAGGCATGCAGCGTTAAAGCGCTTCAAAGAGACGAAACACGTAAAGCTCAGTAGTAAAAATATAACTATGCATCACACTATAAATTAAATCATATGAAGAAGGCGAGATTCTCATTTTTATATATCAACTCATTTTTGTGCAACACACAGATATTTTAACCGATATTCTAGAGACATTTTTCTCCCCACCTGGCAACACTGTTCAAAATTCTGTGTAGTAGCCGTACCACTTCATGTTATATAGCTTCCACCGGCCCTGGTTCAGTTGCTTAAATGTTCTTCGTGATTAGGTGCTTCCATTGTATCCCTGTTGACCAATCAAAGCCATGCTTCATTCAAAAGTGTATGAAAACACGTCACCGTCAGATGTATAACCAATCACGGCTTAATACTCGCTACCCCTTAGCTTACCTCCTAACTGATATCTCCGAATCAGTTGAGGTGTAAGTTGGGGGGTAAGTTGAGGGTTACGTACCTCCGAGGTAGCTAACCGTCAACTTACCTCTTGACTAATATCACCGAACTTTACCCCTTTTCCGTTTTCCCCGGAGTTGTGGGGTAGCTACCCCGGGAGGTAAACTACCTCGGAGGTAGATTTACCCCGTGACTGTTATCCCCGGCGTAAGAGTTCAAAGGGTTAAAAGGGTTTAACGAGGGTTAACCACTCCTGGTTTTAACACCTTCTTATGTGCAACAATACACCTTTCTATCTAACAATATGTCTGGTCTTCTTTGCAGTTCGTTATATATATATCGATACTTTTAACCATCAATCCCGCACTTGTAATAATATTACGCTAATGTTAACTATATTACGTATGTTAACTGCGATTAACTGAGTATATCAGTGCCATCAATATATTGTAACAATGTGACATAATAACAACACAGTTTCATATTCATACATGTATAATTTGTATATTTTTCTTTCTAGGAATGAAACAAAATGGCCACGGCAAACAAAGAAAAGCAGAGATCAGGTATGCATTTGTGAGAAAAGAACTCTTAAATTTCAACAAATTCAATTTTGTTTGTGGACAAAATTTGTAGCCTATTTGTTGTATTGGTAGCCTATTAGTTACCCACGAGGCATTCACTATAGTTCTTTAAAAAGTAATTTAACGAAGAGAAAGGAACAAAGATATAAAGATATAGAATTAATTTACGGCTCATTTTAGGATTCGAGTTCTTATTGATTATGTTTTATGCTATTAAATAGCATAAGCGAGCAGAACTATCAGGGAGAGCAGCAGCAGCAACTACTCTGGTCCATATTACTTTTCCTCCTCCTTAAACCTTTCCCTCCCCTCCTGACCACGTTGGTTAGGCCCATTAAATCGCTCGTGAAGCAGCTTCTGCGATCCAGTGTGCACTGGCTCTTGTTACCCACCAAGGCGAGGGGGGGTGACCGGCAAGAAGGGGGAGGGGTGGGGGATGGGTACTTGACACACTACTTACCAAATTCATACCGTTCTTTTATTTACAAAAAATACTGCAGTTTTACCCATGAAAACTGCGCTTTCTGCACATTTACTGCAGTTTTTACTCATTTAACTACAATTCTGTTATGGAACTGCTGTTTCTCTGACAAAGTACAATTTCAACTGCAAGTATTATACATTGTAACTGCAGTTCCACTGCACGACATAGTTTCTGTGATGAACTGCAGTTTCCAATTGCAGTTCTTTATATGGGAACTACAATTTTTTCACAGAACTGAAGTTTTCACGTGCAGTTCTTGTAAATTGTAACTGCAGTTCTATAACAGAACTGCAGTTCATGTGACGAAGAGCAATTTTCATCTGCAACTCTTATAGACTAACTGCTGGACCATTACACAACTGTAGTTTACGCAATCAAATGCAGTTTTGAAGTATATTTCTTGTAACCTGGACTGCAGTTTCATTACATAACTGCAGTTTTAAAGTAAATTTCTCGTAGAAACTGGAACTGGAACTGGAACTGCATTCTACGACAGAGTGCAGTTTTCGTAAATTGTTACTGCAGTTCCATTACAGACCTGCAGTTTTTGTGCAAACTGCATGTGCAGTTTTTGTAGACTGGAGGTGCACTATCATTCCAGAACTGCAGTTTCTGATTCTAACTGCTATATTCATGACTAACTGTCTTCAACAATACCAGTTAAATAATTAAATAATGACAGTGTTAAATTAATGTAACATAAGTAATTAATTAATAATTTCAGTTCTTGTAGATTGGAACAGTAGTTTACATGTTAAACTGTAGTCTTCAGTTGCAGTTGTAGACTGAAAATGCAGTTTAATACAGTTGCAAATATAATAGAAGTTATTGTTGATGTAACTTAAGTTATAAAGAGAAGAAACTATACGAAGGTGCATATCTACCAAATTCAATGGTTTTGCCATTCAAGGTTTCAACATTAATTTTATCGTGTTCAACTAATCGATTTTGAGAAGTAGTTGCTGACCAAGATTGCGTGCCCCCAATTCTATTACAAACCACTAAATGCCAGCTTAAAACTATAGTTTAACTTTTTCTTTTTCTGCAGTTTTGTTTGAACTGTAGTTATATACAAAACTGCAGTTCCAATTCACAGACAAATGAATTTTTAAAATACTTCTAAATACTTTTAATGGCAATAATTACAATTTCTTGACTGATTTAATTAATACATAGTTTAATTAAAGATAGGCAACTGGCTATATAACTTATAAATAATCCTGTCTCAGATAACAGAATTGATCACTCATTCGGATTTATCCACGACCACATTAGACCAAATACAAATTAAGTGAAAACTTTCAACTTCTAGTAAACTGCAGTTTTATGCACAAACTACAGTTCCAATCCACAGACAACTGAATTTTAAAATTACTTTTATTACTTTTTAAGGTTAATAAATTACAATTTTCTAATTGATTAAATTAATTGTTTGTTTAAGTAAAGATTGGTAACTGGTTATGTAGGTTATAAACAACCCTGTCTCAGGGGACAGGATTTATTCAGGGTTGCCTTCCTTAACCCAAAAAAATCAATTTATTAAATCAGTTAAAAAATTGTAATTAATATTAAAAAAGTATTTAAAAGTATTTTTTTTAATTCAGCTGTGTTAGAATTGGAACGGCAGTTTGTGCGTAAAACTGTAATTTACTATAGCGGTCAGAAATGCTGTTAAATTTAAAGTTTTTAACACTTCCTAATATGACGAACTTGTAACTGCGTGCAATGAAGTTATCAAAGTTTAAAACAAAAGATGCCAATTAATTGTTTAAAGTGAAGATCAGCAATGCTTTATTTTAACGATAATAATTAAACTACAAATCCTAAACCCATATACTACTTATTAACTGAAACGATTGATCAGGCATGTAAAGTTGATTCATATGCATCAATATCGTCAGAAAGTGTACCATAATGAGTAGCTAGTATAAATAATTTAAGTGAAATAGGTAGTGTATAAGTTAATAATCATCCGAGTCAAACTAAGAGGAAATGGGTTGATGAATAAAGAAAATAAGTTCCATTTTGTAACTGTACTTATTTGAACTGCAGTTTGTTTTTATTTACTGCAGTTTCATAAAGTGAAGTTATTACGTACAACCACAGTTTTTTGAAAACTGCAATTTCATGGCGCACAAACTGTAGTTCTTAATTATTGTAGTTTTCCAACAACTACAGTTTCGACAAACTGTAGTTCTTGGAAAACTACAGTTTCATTGACAAACTGTTGTAATTAAGAATTATAGTTTATATTACATAAAATTGCACTTTGAACTGCAGTTATTTTTTAGCCCAAAACTACAGTACTTTTTTGTACTAGACGGTTGTCAGCTAGTAAGCAAAAATTGTTTTAAATTATATAAAGGAAAGAGGTAAACAAGCCAACAGCAAAAAACCCATACGTTAAAATAGCGTGTACAATACGCTAACTTTAGGCACTTCTGTTACATTAGAGTGGCCAGAGCCCATTCGTCCCCAGCTCACTGACATACCACATTTATCTAAACGTTCACTCCTCCAAACGCCAGAGAGGATTGGCCATTATGTCAAAGGCGTTATGTTAATAATAAGGGAACTGACTAGTTTGCCATTCCAAATCTGGACCATGCCACTTCGACGAAACATATGTGTTGAAAAGTGGCTTACAGTACTATGGCATTTCTATTGTCTACATTTCTCAGTTTGGCTTATTTTCGTCTGTCCTTTATGTTTAACTAATTGCTTTGCATCGATATTATAGGTTAAATAAATACGGATGCAAACCTATTTACGTTGCCTTTTGGACTTATATGTCAGACAGCCTGATCGGGGAATCGAACCCACGACCTTTGAAATCAAAGGCTGAAGTCCTACCGCCGACCCAAACTGACACCGTGTCAGTATCGCTCAGCGGTAGGACCTCGGTTCGATTCCCCACTCAGGCACTCTGACATATAATTCCAAAAGGCAACGTAAATAGGTTTGCATCCGTATTTATTTAACCCTTCAATTCGAGCACCATTGGCTTTCCGTCCCATTTAATCTATATTATAGGGACAACACTACACCATCTGTTAAGAACATTTCCTTCCGCAATGCTAACAATATGTACAGCCCAATGAATTAAAACCTTCACTTCATCAACCTTGCCTCGCCATGGAACGGGGCAGATCTGACGTTAAGAAATCTTATGTTAATCTTGCATACAGTGAAGTAAATAATGTCATAACATACAGTACTCATTTACTGGCTACTAGATGACATTAGATATAGTGCTGTGTGAGCATAGCGTATGATAACACTTCGTGAGACAAACATTTACATAACAACCTCAATAATTTGATATATTTTTTTAATAGATGGGGAGGTCACAGCAAAACTTTTGCTGTCCGTGGCAAATATGTTGGGCAAAGACTGGATGGATCTGGGCAGAGTTATGGGCATACCGGAACCAAAGTTAGAAACAATTGAACTAGATTGTCATGCCAAAGGGGCAAAAGAAATGGCGTATAAAACACTAAACCTGTGGAAGACAACTAAGGGTGGAGAAGCCACTATAGAAGACCTTGAAGAACATCTGAAGGAAATCAACAGAACGGACATGTAAGCATTCTCTAGTTTGACAAGTTCATTTAAAACTGAACGTTATGTAATTGTAAAATGACAGTGCAAATCATTGAACGAATTAGTTAGAAAAAGCTTACTTTTTTAACTTTTGCAGGAATATTCGTTAGAAATATTAGTTTGTTACCAGAATGTTTATTTTGGTGTTCATGTGTGTGGTCTTTCTCTGTAACACGCAACAATTTTTCAAAATAGGTACAAAAAGTATCTGTATTTGGTAGGCAAGTCAGTGTTACTGTTTTTCACCTTGACAACTGTTGCCTGGCATCTGGAGCCCGGATTCGTCTTCTCCCTAGGATTCGTTTAATCTCTCTACATTCGGGAAGAGAAGCTAGCCCTTTGAAAATGATATCATGCTCGTATCAGTGTGACATACCCTAAGAATTTTCCACTCAAATTACCCCTCTTCTTCTTGAGATTAACGGTAACAATTGAAAGAAACAAAGAGTCGTACAGTTCCCTCTTTCGCCTAACATCATATTTTGATATCTCCCTTTCTTTCTTTTTTTTTTTTATTAAGGATTAAAACGGGGTCACTGAGGGGTCAATAACAGTCAAAAACTAAGTATTAAAATTGTAGCTCATATTTAACAAGTTCATGATCAGTACGAATGTCTGAAACTAGAATCCAGTACTGGAAAGAGAGTTTAGTGAAGGCAAGTATGAAGTGAACTAACCCGGTATCCCACCTTATCACTGTCAATATTCTGTGTCATTGGTGCTTCACAGAATATATATAACTAAGATAATAATATTTGTTTGTTTGTGTTTGTGTTTCTATGTGCGTGTGTGTGTCGCTAGATCACCAAGATTTCCCACTTCTAACTATTTAAGTCGTACTGCTAACCATTGAATTGTCCGTATAAGCTCCTTGGTATAAGGAATGATTCCAACTCGCTTTTCAACAAAGAAGCACAGTACTGATGACGTCATCTTTTTTTTGCCAGTCACAATATTTTCATGCAAACAAAATGTAAGCTTCTGTGTCTCTTAACCCTGGACTTAACTGAATCAAACGAAAGCTTGCGCGACTGCTATCGGGAAATCACATGTATGTGAGTGTGTGAGTGTCAGCAGTGGGAATCTAGATAATCCGTATTCTATTGACATCCGTAGTAGGAATCTCGATCATCTTAATTCCGTTGAAATCCGTAGTGGGGATCTAGGCCTCCATGTCCCTTAACCCTGGATCTAACCAAATCTAATGAGAACTTGGGCGACTGCTCTCGGGAAATCTAGTCCTTGGGCCACTCTCTGTATAAAGCCTTAAAACAAAATTTTGTGGAGAAATTTTTGTACCACGAGATATTTTAACCTGTGTTAGTACATGATATAGGGAGCATGTTGTAAAAATATCTTGTCTGTAAAGTGTCAACTGCTCCTACAGCAGCTTGTTATACAGTAACAGTGACACATGCTAAATTGTTGCACTTCAACTAATAAAATATTGTTTCTAATAAGCTGTTGCAGACAAGACAAGAAGTCCATTCAGTAGAAAACGTTAGTAATAAAGATGCAATAAAAATAAATGAAATATTGCCGTGAGAAGGCATAAATAAACACCCGTCGTAGCATCCGGGGACTGCAGTGAAGCCCAGCGCGCATCGGTCTAGACGCCACACACTGGGCTTCACTTCACTGGTCCTCGTTGGCACGACGGTTTACAAAGATGTAGTCGTGTCTGTTGTTTGGACCATAAAGTCAGCATGCCCGAGCAGGAGTTGAACCGGAAATATATAGAACAGAGAACTCGAGCAGTTAGACTACAGTGATATGTCCTCTCATCGTGATCATGGCACTGTGTTCATATGTTGTAACAAGCGACTACACCATCATTCTTTGAATTTTTAATTTCCACTGGGGGTGTATTGCTGACATGTAAATCTGTCTTCCAACATTTTTTACGTTACTTACCACTCAGCTCTCTACCGACAGCAATTGCTCCAAATGAGATAGGAAAGAAAGAGAGTGCTGGATTTCAATGTCTCTAATAATCTTTAGGGGGTCTCAAAATAGTCAAATCGAAATGAGCAAGTTCACAAATCTATTTCTCCTTTACAAAAATGGTTTCATTCTGTTTCAGTATCTGTACGTTGATATTGTAAATTTAGCCGATGTGTTTAGTTTCAAATGTATATGGGGAGGGGAAGTCACGTGGAAACCAAAGACTGGAGGAAATTGCTTACCGAGCACAGGCAGCATTTCGCAAAAAAATTTGCAGTGGCTTTTAAATCTTGTTATTCTAGCTTACTTTATAAAAAAAATTAGCAAGTAAACTGTAAAATTGAGACCGACATCAAAAAGACACTCAGCCTTTAAATCTCACTTTATGTATAGTTGCTAAAATAAAAAAAGTAGGCTATTGTTCAGTCTTTCAACTCGATATATATGTTACACAGGCTACAACCAACGCAAAAGCGTGGGTTAAAAAAGAAGAACTTTAATTTTCTTATTTTTTAGGACCCTTCGTACAAATAGTCATTTTAAAACAAATGGCCATTATCAAAAAGAAGCATATTTTTTAAGAAAGAAAAATGTGATAGATGCTCGGTATATAGGACAAATCAATAAAAAAAAAATCTTTTGTAAGCAAGCAAAATGACTAGGTATGGCAAGGAGCAAGTGCATTGATAATTCATTAACATGGCCTAAAAGCTAACTTTAAGCGTAATGTATTTACGGAAATAGCTTAGCTATAGACTGTATTGTAACCGTTTATTCACAAAATAAGACTTACACAAAGTAACCCCACTGGGAGCAAACAATGGCAAACCCTGGACTTTGTTGGGGGGGGGGATTGAGGCTTAATGGCGCGTCGACAACTTGGTCATTAGCGCCACCCTCAGTCACAGTGCAGTGGTCCGGGTTGCCACTGCACCACACATTACAGAGATGTTATTCAAACCCCTAATCTAAATCTTCTTTGTTGGGGAAGAAGGAGGCGGTAGTTAAAGAAAATTAGAATTGAGTGCTGTTCGAGAAATCCAGCTAACAGGACTAGGGAGAGCGTATTGTAGGCCACCGGGGCTCTCCCTGTAAAACAACTTATGTGTAGCAGCTTTAGTGCCTTTAAATCAGTTTAAATTATAAGTTTACTTTTGCCAGACTTTCAGCGTAACTTCGGATCTTGGTGAAGGTGGGAAGTGGGAATGTCTCCCCCCCCCCCCCCCCAGGGTTATCCACTGGGAACAAATGACCAATGAAGTTTATTACCTAGGGACAGTTTTTAACGTTTAATTACTTTAATCGGACGGGGCAAATCGTTAGGCTACATTGCTACAATTTGTACACAATCGTAGCCAACAAATTACAAGAATAAATAATTAATTAAGGAAATGGGTTGTACCATGGATTCGCGAAAATTTATTAGGTATCCCAAGTAGCCCTTTCAGGCACGTTTCATTTATTTAATATTTATTTTAGGGCTGTTTTTTTTCTTGCCAACGAAGTGTTGCTAGCTATTGTCATTCGCCTCACTGTTTTAATAAATATTCTCTTTAACAATCACAATAAACAAGGCACATTACACCGACAGTGTGCTCTCCGACTTCATGCTAAAACAATAACACGGGGAAAAAATTAAACGAAACGGCAAACATATAAGCAGCATGGAGTTTCGGCATGAGCACAGCCATCTGTGGGCGCAGCTATCTTGCCTGACCTTGAGGAGTGAGTCGCACCTGCTTGCTCTTCGCGATCACTGATTGGCTAATATGCCTAGGTTCACACGCGTTGAGTTCATGCGCAATTCGTAAAAGAGTTCCACCTTATTTCTATTGCTATTCGTGCACACACAACTTTTATTTCCAGATAATTATATTTTTGTAGTCAGCCAATACATCTTTACAAACTAGGCCAAATATCTGGTAGTACACAATTTTCTGTACACACTGAAACGATAGGGCTCTGTGGCCCAAGGACTAATCACTGTATTTTCATGGAAACGGGAAATCACAACATGCTCTACAAAACCGGCCATATACAGGGGGCTGCCCTATTGTGACCTATGATGCTAGAGGTTTTTCCAGTCAAGCGCTCAAAGTATTTGGGGGTTGGGCGGTCTGGAAAACCTCAATGCGAAAAGTTGTTACACTGATGTCAACCGTGGCGATTGTTGAGTGTGTTAGAGATGTGCAGTAGATTGTGGGTTAATTGAACGAGGTAGATTTCCTTATTCGGGAAATATTCATCTGTATTTGTACCGACAGTCATCCGGCAGTAGCCTTGGTGGATAACGTCATGTTTGGCGTATTCAAAGCATTACGCCTGTAAACTGTGGCTTATCATCAATATTCCAGTGTCTTGGCCGGTACTACTAAGCTTCATTATGTTCCTAGTGAAGACCTACGTGTCGATATATTAACTAAGAGCTGCATTAAAAAACGTTTGCAGGGGTTACCTCCTGAATCATTGTTAATTTGTTATGAAATGTTAATATTAAGCTAGTTACAGTGGTATATGACGAATTAATTAGTAACTTCATTTGACTTGTTTTATGTCATTCGTTATATCTACATACTGAAGCTGTTTCCGGCTTTAAAGAATTTTATACATTTCCTCTTTATACTAACTGTATGTCAGTGTATTAACTACTTAACTATTTCATTGTATCTTTGTGGATTCTCTCTTTATTTTATTACTGATTTTGTATCCAGCTATATGTACCTCTGTGCGTCTTTGCAGTCTAGTGTACTGAGGACAGCGTAAAACTGAAACCACCCTCTGCTAGCCAATTCGCTTATTCTTTTAGCAAAGGGAGTCATTAAACCTTCATTGGAATTTCAGACGGTGTGACGTGATGTTTGACGTAGGTTGAAACTTCAATTACGGTTTATCTTTATTTCCTTTCAATCAAGGCTTGATGCTGGTTGCATTAGTAATCATAAAAGAAGAGCCCGTTACCAGAAATTTTTTTTTCCTGTTTTTATGACAAATTTGACTTTATTTTTCCCTGAGGATGTTTGCCCTAGCCACATAAAAAAAAACCCTCCTTCGCAAAGCCATTTAACAGACTCACGAATTTTTTGACTAAGCAGGGTTAATTAGATTTTTGTTTATGTTATGCCAAAGAACTACTAACAGAATCGTGTGGTAATAAGCCTGATGTCTAATAGATGCAATGCTAATCAACTGGTTGGCTTCCCGAATTTTATTAACTTGAGAAAAACCATTCAAAACCCTCCAGCCTTAATGCTTAAATGTTTATGTTTAAAATTTGAAGTTTTTCAGATGAATGGATACTTCGTAAATTGGTGCCAACCACATTGCTAAATTTCGGAAAGAAGCTGAAAATCCAAGGAATTTTATTGTTATTGTTAAGTCTCTGTTGGTGCATTACTTGATCCCATTACAAGATAATAATCAACCTTGGGGGCTTCTGTGAGGGGGGTGAGAGGAGTGAGGGAGTAGGGCACAGCTGATCTGCACCAAATGATAGGGTTCTTTTTTTAAACTCACTTCAGAATACACCAAAAGTACGGTAGGCCAGAAAAAAACGAAACGGTAAAAAAAAGGAAAAACAAGGAAAAAATCAAATTGGTAAAAAAACAGGAGTTGGTGACCATCACAAGACTAAAAAAAAGTTTAAACAAAATTAAGGATAGCTTCAAGAAAGAAAGATGCAAGTTAGGGGATTTGAACTGGGGAACTCTCGCTCCACAGCCACCGACATTACCACTGAGCCAAAGGTAGACTTGCAAGTTAAGTCTCTAATACTGCTATACTAATGTGCCGGCGGGAAACGTGTTCCCGTCCTATTAGCTGTTTTTGTTAATAAGCCAGACGTATTTCTTCAAAAGTTTCACAAACACTTAAAATATGACTTTGACAACGTGGCACGGTTAGGACTAGTGTGTGTCTGATCGAAATTTAGCATAATTAATGACTGAAGGGAGCAACAAACCGTCTAACCATCTCGTGCCCACTTCCGGCCCTAACTGAATTCCAAATATGAATAACCTAACAGTTTTTTTTTAAAGGCTTAAAACAAAATCAGAAAGATGATGTTCTTAGCTAAATAAGCATATATAAGAAATATTCCGCAATGTTACAAAAAAAAATATTAATGAAAGACGAGTACCAAAGTTGCTGCCACCTGAGATAAATACAATCTTAAGAATACGTAAACAGGAAGGAAAGGCATTCCTGGTAACGATTTAAAAAAAAAAACGTTTAAAACTCCGTTTCGAGCTAGATCAAGCTCATTATCAAGCTCATTATTAATTAAATTAAAAATGATAAAAGAACGAAATAATGTTTACAAATTTTATGTTCTGTTTGGTAGGCAGCACGTACTAAACAGAACTAAATTTTTTTAACGATTTCGTTCTTTCATCATTTTAAATCTAATGACGTTTCAATTGACTTTTGATAATGAGCTTGATCTAGTTTGAAACGTCGAGTTTTAGTGTTTTTTTTAATGTACACTTTGCGACTTTTCTTTTATTATTAGGCTCATTTCAGTGCTTTGTTTTATTTCCTGGTAGCCTTTGTACTCACGTGCGGTGATTCCGCAAATCTTGTATAAAAGGTGTGTGCCTTTGAGTGCTAGATGTTTGACAGGGTCTTGCCCCATATGGTTATTGCTGCACTAGGTTGAGCGTTTTGGGTGTCTTTTTATCTGATATTTTATCCATGCCGGCACTTTATTGTTCTTCCTTTTCCCAGTTCCCTTCAACAATGTATTCCCCCTCCTTCACTTTTTTCTCATATCTTCCTTTTTTTTGCTACACCGCTGGCCGTGTAGACTGATGTGTTTTATGTTCACATGCCAAGTGTAACTCAGTGTCATTACTGTGATTAGGGTTACCTTTCTGTGACTAGAGTTGACGTTCTTAAGTTCCTACAACGTGTTAAGACACCATCGACACTATGCCTGTGCACCATCAGAGTCCTGAGATTCTGTCAGGACTTCGAGTATGCCTAGATTTTAATGAAAGTAGTTTTAATATTCTTTGTAGATGCTGCCAACCCCAAAGTCCCCCTTCATATTTTTGACCCTTCACTGCCACCATAAACCCTGTACGAATGAGTTATGAGTTTTTGTCCGATTCTTGCTCCCTCAGCGGTTTGTTATTACAAAATCAACACGGCAAACACGACCTCACTCCAATCTCCACAAATTGGTCTCCTGACGTGCAATCATACCCGTGGCATCATTGGCTCGTCACCTCACCGATTTATCCCGCAAGGTTAGATCTTATTTAATGGAGTGGTGACCCACTACTGATCATCTGAACCACAAAACAATCCATAAACAAATAACGTCAATGATTCACTATAGTTGTATTACAATATATACCACAGTAAAACCAAGACACATTTATAAAGGTTCGAACCGCACAGTCTCAGAGCACAACAGAGCCACGGCGTGCAGTGCACACAAATTAAAACTTTCCACATAGGAACAGGCACCAAAATATTCATCAATAAAGGTTCATGCTGGATAATGGTCGAGAGGCAAAGACAAAGTGGTCAAAGAATGGACATTCCAATAAGAAAACTTCCATCTCCTCCATCCCCATTCCACTTTAGCGTACCGGTGAGAAAGTCAGGCTAAACCTATGCAAAAAGGCATTAAGCCATCCTTAGGCAAAAAAAACCTCAGCCAACACAATCCACATTAAGGCGTGGACTGAAAATAATCTACTTACCATGCTGGCGTGCCAACAATACTGGTATAATCACTGAGCATTTCATTATTTGCATTTTTTCATTATAAAGTGAAATTTTGCTTATAAAAAAGGCTAAATAGTAATTTCACAAGTAAATACAAATGAAAACTTATTTTATTTGCGTTTTGGACGCAAAATTCCTGTTATCTGTACGAACACATTGCTCTTAACCAATAACAGAGGGGCGGGGATAGGATTCAGGACTGGTTTTCTCTTCATTAAAACGTTTGCAGTGTCGTTCAAACTAAGCAAACCATGAATAGTTTTTGCAAATAATTTTTTGTAAAACGTAAATTTATTAATCATGTAAGTAAATGCAGATAAAAACTTATTTCTTTTTGTTTTGGATACAAATTTCCTGATGACTTTACGAACACAATGAATTAAACCAAAAATCACGGGGAGGAGAGAAGAAGCAGGACTGGTGTTCTCTTCAATAGCCCTTTTGCAATCTAAGCAAACCGTGAATATTTCTAGCAAATATTTTTGTTGAAATGTAAATTTATTAATCACATCTGGGGTTTCTCTGGGCCATTCTGCAAAAAAACACCTTCGATTGACTGTAATTCAGTAACACGAAAAATGTTAGTGTCACACTGGTTTTTACTACAAAGACTGGTTTTTACTGCAAAAACCAGTGTTTAAATCCCGATCACAATATGACAACTGAACATTTTTCGTGTTTTTTTTCGTCCACACTGTTTTTCACTGAAGTTTTCTGATTCGCGACAAGAATTTTATTTGCAATATTTGTTCAAAATTGCTACAGCTTTCCTTTGAGGCCAAAAGCATTTCCTTCGTATTCTCTGGGCCATTCTACAAAAAAACATCTCGCGATTGACTGTAATTCAGTCTTTCTGGACCCCAATTAAAAATGTAAAAATTTTGAACAAATATTACAAATAAAAGTCTTGTCGTGAATTAGAAAACTGCAGTTAAAAACAGTGTGGACGAAAAAAACAAAAAAGATGTTCAGGTGTCATTATTCTACCAGGAAAAAAAGCGCTGGTTTTTACTGCAAAAACTAGTGTTTAATTCCCGGTCACACGATGTTATATTTTTAATTGAGGACCAGAAAAGGACTGAATTACAGTCAGTCGCAAGGTGTTTTTTTTTTTCTTTTTTTTTTTTTTCTGCAAAATGACCCAGTGAATAGGTTAAGAAATGTTTTTGGCCTTAAAGGAAACCTGTCGATTTGAGGAATATAAAAAATATCAACCATCATATTGAAAAAAAAATGGCTGCTGAGTAACATTTTCCACTAGGTTTACTCAATTGCATTGAAAATATAGCATCCTATGGCAGAATTAGTATTTAGCCTCTTTCATATTGCAGTCTTCAGATTGCGTTCTGATTGTGACTTTGTGACTTTGTTACATATATTTTCAAAAATTAATACAAATAAGTAAAAAAATAAAATTAGTACAAAAAGTAATAAGTTAAGATGTGGAAAACCAAACTTCAAAGAATGCCAAGCTTTCTTGGTGACTAAGCAGTAGTAGAAATTTTCTTTATTAAAGGCAGAAGCTAGTTGGAGACTGGAAAGAGAAACCTGGAAAAGCCCTTTGCCACTTAATGCCTACTAGGGTATGTGAGAAACTACCAGGCTCCTTCAGAATCTATGAGATCTCTTCTGGTCTAGTTTGGACAAAATGTCGGCTCCGACCATGCTCAGAGATTTCTTGACTCTAATCCTCGAGTTTTGAGTAACATGAAGTAATGAAAATGTAACCATAAACATTAAAATACCAGGATGAGACCTGTCTGATTTTTATTTTTATTGCCTAACCGAAAATATACATTACCTGTCTTTTACTTAGCAATTCCCTCCTAATGAAGCTGGAATATCTAGCGAAGATTGTTGGCTTCCGTACTGGACTCGTTGCTCCCTGCTGTTCATGTGCGAGCGCAGGCCTCCTATATAAGCGATTGGAGTGGACCACTTTTCATATTTCTTCCTCTCAGTGTTAACATTGGGGACCGAGAGGCGACGTAATATGAAGTTTTGGTTAAGCAGTAAAAGCAAAAATCAACTAGGTCTCAACCTGGTATTTTAATGTTTCAATGCCGATAAAAATACATATTACCTGCCTTTTATTAAGAAGACCTGGTGAACAATGGCGGTAAGCCAAGGTTAACGATCACCCGTGCTACGAGCCGGCAGCCCCAGAGTTATAAGCCCTGTGAACCGAGTACCATCCATGGGAAGTGACCCAACGATGAGCCAGTGAGTGATATGACAATAAAAGAATGCCGGGCAGAGATCAGGTTTGAAAAGTAGATGTGCGATGCAGGGAGACTTGAGGACGGAAGGCGGATCAGGGAGAAACGCAAGATCGGAGGGTCAGTGTGATGGTGACTCGTAAGGAAGACGTTTAAGGCTGAGACAGGAAGTGTCCACATTGTGACGGGGACATTGAGGGTCGGCGACGCTCCTATGATGGTCTGTCGGAACGTGGTTGCTGCTTGTCACAACGTAAAAGAAGCATTAGGTCACCACTGAATGAATGTTAATGGTGTTCTGAGATTGAAAAATGAAAGAGTCATGTAATTATGACTGTTCCATTTCCTCAAAGTGGACGAAACTAAGATGGTCTAAGAATTATTCTGCAGGATTTGGAGGGTCTAAGACGACGTTCACAGGGCTGGTTGGGAGTATAGCATATCGATTGAGTATTTTGAGTGAGGACGGGAGTCGTAGAACATGAATCCGAGGGCAGTCTAGCTGAGGAAATGGACGATGCTGGACCTGGAAGAGGTGGAGGTTCCAAAATAGCTGGCGCATTAGACGATAAGCTAAAGCACAGAATGCAAGCTTGAAGAACCCTGAAAGGGAACAAGAAATCGTTAAAAGTGATGATGCACAAAATGTTTGCGCTCGTGATAAGGTTTAAACTACAACGAGCGAATTTCCCACAAGTGGACAAGGTAGTATGTAGAGGCAGCATCTGGTTGCTGCTTGAGGAAGGAGTACGAGTGAAGATGTTTTCTTCTTTTTTTTTTAAATACAAGAAGGGCAACAGTGGTGTGATGACAATTCCTTGACGTGACCACTGTAGGAGGTTAGAATGGAATACAAAAGCAATTCAGGCAGTACTCGTAACCCGAAGGCAACATCCTCTGCAAACGATGGCGAGTAGCAGAAGGCATGAGGCCAATGGAGGCGTCCAAGCAACGGGCGATCCCAGGAAACTCTGGTATGAAAGTAGTGGAGACGTCAATTGCCAAACTCAGTAAGCGGAGGTTGTGAAGACCCTTAGATAAAGAGGCTGTGGACCAAGATGTTACAAGGTGAGAAGTAGTCGTTGAGTACTGAGAGCTTGAAGAGGGTGGGGCTTGGTAAAGGACTGGTGGAGACCAAAACCAAAGCTGGGAGGATGAAATCGGGTGAAAGCTTAACATGAGATGGAAGGGGAGATTCTTGCAAACCCGAAGTTCAGGAAGAAGACTGCATAGAGACAAAATGCTAGAAATCAGACGGATCGGCTTGAGCTGATCGAAGTTTGGAAGATAAGGGATCGCATGGAGATCGAGACTGGGTTGGTGAAGGCCTGTAAGATGATCACCGTGTTCTGGACTTAGCACAGTGCTGAGTATGCCGTGGTGGCCTTTTCTTGTCGAGCCTAGCCGTATGGAAACGAACTGTCGCCAAAAGAGAAGAAATATTAACGTCCAAGTGGGTCCATGTAATCTATGACGGATAGTTGTTCGAAGAGCTGCTACGGACAGAGAAAGAGCGTCATGAACAGGGGACGGTCCAAGGGGGGGGGGGGGGATCGACGAAGCGGGTGGATACACGAGGCGTGGGGACAAGAAAAGTGATGTTGGAGGTACAGGTATAGACGTGTCACTCAAAGAAAGTGGCCTGGGCCTGTTGGGTGGCTGGATCGGCACCAAGTGTTGTAATTGGTGAAGGCGAGATTCGTGTAGGTGTGTCCGGCTTTGTAACCTGAGACAGAAGAAACGAGGGCAGACTGTTGTCAGAAAGGAAGGTCTTCGTGAAAGAATAAGAGATCGACATGATACGTAGGTGTGATGGGACGGCTCAAGGAACACAGACAGACCTAAGCGACAATGTAGAGTCGGTTGAATACTTCGACGATGGGGGACAGTGTTAAGATAGAAGACGGTTTGGTAGATACAAGGCGTTATGGCCAGGGACCAGTTCACGTTTCCGGGACAGTGTACCGAAGAGGGTTACAGGCAACGTGGCAGATCCGTCCTGTGGGGCTGCTGTTGAGACAGAAGACTGGAGAGATAACGCCGATTCCAGCGACAGGGTAGGGCTGTTTGCAAAGTACGTTACAGATGAAGGGTCCTTGTCCTGTGAGATGAGGTTAGGGTAGAAAGTACCAGGAATAGAGAACAGAGAACAAAGGACAAGGTTCCAGAAAACAAGGTGCTGGGTGCTGTGGCGAATGAGGCTTGTGGGACACTAGTTTAAGCAATCGTAGTCATGTTGGATGAACATAGATGATGAAAAGGACAGTCAGTATCTAAAAGTCGTGGTGTAGAACCGAGTTGGTTGAAGCAAGTATAAGGTGCTTGGTGTTTGCTGTAGTGAGATCCTTCCTAGGGTATGCTGGGAAGAGCCCCCCCCCCCCGTGTCCTTTGACGGCTCTGGTCAAATGCAGGTTGCTGGATGAAGTGTCGGTCAGGGTGAATCAGGATGGGACAAGGAGATCAAGGTCTACGTGTAAGTCGGGAAGGTTCGGGGATATGTATTATTCGAGAATGTCTTTACATGGAAAGAGTCCATGAATAAGGAGCCGTTTGGCCATTGGTGCTAGTGAGAGGAGCTGATGATAATCCTAATGACAACTGGTTGTTGCGGTCCTACTGGAGGGTGGGTCGAGGGCCAGGTCCCCCCTCCTTCCTCCTGCCTTGCAAGACAAAAGGTGCTTTCAAGTAGAGGATTAAGGGGAAACAATGGTCGACGGAATTAAAGGTGTGTCCTGTAGTGGCCAAAACTAGGGCTCGACGGAGGCGACCGCAGAAAGAATCGTGGCTCGGCCTGAGGCTCAGTCCATAATGGCCAGTGTATGGTGTGGTCTTCCTGACATTGAAGTGGTCTTCTTCGGAACAGTTTAAAAAAGAAAGCACATGTTGTATTAGTGTGTTGGAGTCGTGGCGAAAGGATCACTATCGAGAGGTAACAGAGACTGCAATCAGAATTAAGGAGAGGCCAATTGGCCGATTGTCTATAGGCCCCTGAGCGCTGAAGTGATCCCATCTTGCTGTGTAGTAAAATAACGAAACGCAAGTGACCAGGCATGACAGGCAGACTGCCAGCTGCAGTCCATAGAAGGCCTTGAGTTCGGCCTCGGTCCTTGGGATTCATGAGCTTCGGGAACAGCAGCTTCTGGAAAAGTTAGGCAGACAGCGGATCGTGGTCCATCCAGGGAGTCATACACTGGCATCGGGGTCAGGTCCCCTAGTCACAGGTGATTGGATGCACGGCGTACAACTGTAGTGGCAATAATGGCTGAACGTTCTCAAGAAGGTAGGAGGACAGCAGGTCGCAGTCTGCAAAAGGCTCCGGGCCGGGTCTTGGGGCCCGATCCGAGCCCCGGTGTCCGACAACAAATGGCATCGTAAATTTGGGCCAAGGGGGATCGAGCCAAAGGTGCAAGTGACTATCCTCTTCGGGAACCAGCGCACGTATAGCTGATGTAAACAACAGTGTCTTCAAGAAGGGAGGTGGACAGTGGATCGTGGTCCTCAAAAGACTCCAGGCCGAGCATTGGGACCCAGTCCGAGCACAAGTGGTATCGAAAATTCGGGCGAAGGGCCCAAGCGATGATCCGCTTCAGGGACCGGCGCATGTACAGTTGATGTAAACAGCAGCGTATTCGAGAAGTTACGTGGACAGCAGATAGCAGGCCATGAAAGGCCCTAGGCCGGGCTTGTAAGTCCGGTCCTGAGCCCCGGGCGTCCAAAGAAAAGTGGAACCGCGAACTTGGTCCAAGGGGGACTGGGTCAAGCGTCCACCGAAAGTCGTCTACGAGGACCTGTGCAATGACGTCAAAGACTGTTCGTTGTAGCTTGTAGAGATGGTAGAGGGAGAGCTAGAGAAGACGGCCACACACGGTGGTGCCTTAGGAAGAAATATGAATGGCGGTCCACTCCGATTGCTTATACTATAGGAGGCCTGTGCTCGCACAAGCGCAGTAGGGAGCTACGAACCCGGCAGGGAAGCCCACAATCTTCGCTAGGGATTCGAGCTCTATCAGGAAGGAACTGCTAAGTAAATGACAGGTAACGTATGTAGCATTTAAAAGTAATTAAAATATATTGGAAATCGTACAAACCATATTTTAACACTGAATGTCACGTATGTGATATTTCCGTCATGCATTTGTAAAGTGCTTATTTTCTATGCATGTTAAAGAACTTATATTTTGTTACTTAAAACAAATTTTTCTATTTCAGTGTACACAGTTTAATTCCATGCAGTACAAGCTCTACAGAGGATGAATCAGGTAACTATTTGTAGACTATTTGTAGGCCTTTGATTTCAAAGGTCCTGGATTCGATTCCTCGCTCAGGCAGTCTGACATATAAGTCCAAAAGGCAACGTAAATAGGTTTGCATCTATATTTAGTTCTTTCTTGTGAGCCTTTGGCTTTCCCGTCTTTAATATTTGTAGATATATAGTTCAACATCACCGGAATTTAATAAACATAACGTGTAGTATATGCACAAAATAAAATAAGGATTTCAAATTTTCGTCGTTTGACGTCACATCAAAAATAGACTGAAGTGGGGACTTACGATGCGCGTGCCCAGAAGGCCACTTCTACTAAACAGGATGAACTCCACCGATAAATTCTTACAAGTCTAATGAAATATGCAATGCCTGTGAAATCTATAAACAATTTTGAAGTTTTCATTTAATCTTTGTACTGTTAGTCAGTAGTATTACCCTGGCGTTGCGTCAAACCTAGCAACATTCAATAATTACCCATTACGGTTTAGGGGTAGATTATATTTCCTTGACTAATTCAGCAGAAGGTTAAGAAAGGTGTAACCAATGACTCTTGGAATATTTCGTAAAAAATATACAGTAAAACAATTCCGGGAAAAATACCCCAATTCAAATATCCCCAATTTGAATTACTTGTATACCTGAGTTTATGCCAACAACAAACAATATAAAAGTCATTGAATCTTTTTTGTTTGGTTTATTTTATAATCAATTTTTAAATCTCCTAAAAAATAGAACGCTGATGGGTGTGCGAAATAAAAGCTGATGCGACAAAAAACTTGTGAGTGGCCACAGGGGCGGAATGGGGGGAGGGAGAGGAACCTGCTAGACGGGCATATACGCCGGGGTACATCTAGTTGAGCTTTCTTTTATTAGAGTGGGCAAATGGTATTCTAGACAAAGACATTTAACGATGTTGGCACCTTGTTGGCTGCCTTCCTCCTTAACGCAGCTCACAACCATTGCTGCGGCACACACCATACCATCATGGTTGATCCACTTATGGCATAATGTAAGGTGTTTTTATATTAATTTTTAACGTCTCATGAAGGTGCCTGTATTTTCGTCAATACCGAAATATTAAACTTGTTTTTTATCCGCATTTGCCATTGACTTCATTCTCTTGATTAGTTTACTGCACATTACACTCCGTGCCTATAAGTGTAGTTTGATTGAGTGATCGTGTTTTGGGTTACACGGCCAATGACAGCCGTACTGTACCAGTGTTGCAAACGGTGCATCCAACACCAGCCTTGCATATCACGGGCTTACTCAGAAATGGCGAAAGCTTTGTGGGTCGTTGTTAGCCTTTTTGGTGTTTGAGCGAGCATACTGCACAAAGTACGAATGAGCCTAATAAAAATGATACTACTTACTGTATGTATGTATTTGTACAGTTTAGATCCAAGAACTTCTAAAGATCCTAGGAATTTATAATTGGGATTAACTAGTAAAATAATGCTTTCTTATACTGGTACCACGGCTACGGTGGAAGCACGTCAAACTTCCAAAATATGTGACATTCATAGTATTGAACAAAGAAACAACATTACCGGACTTATGATGACATGTGATTTTTTTTATTCATTGCTGATCACTTGTAATCCGTAGCTGTTGACAATATTGGCTCCATTGCATTTTTTATTTTATTGCTAGTATTACAGCTAATTTTATTACCGTTAATTTGAGACTTGGCTTCACTTTCCCCCATCGACTATTTAGGTTTTGTTTCGTTGTCAGTTATACGTTTTAGCTACCAGATAAAATGTTTGAATTGAGACTTGTTCAATTAAGCGTCTTACAGTATCTTAAGTAGACGGGTACCCCCTGACTCGGAAAAATCACATAAAATGCCACAAATTTTAATTTTCAATCAATACCACATATTCTGGCCTTGTTCATAATTAAAACCACACATTCTGGTCTTCTTTACAATAAAATCCACCAGAAAGGAGCAAAAACGCGCCAGTGTCAAACAGCCCCTCCCCCCTCCATCTTGGTAAGCACCCTTCATGTGTCAAACAGCCCCCTCAGTTCATCAAACTTACCAAGATGGAGGGCGCTGTTTGACACCGGGGCGCTTTTTCACCTTTTTTCGTGGATTTTATTGTGAACAAAGCCAGAATATGTGGTATTGGCTGAAAATTAAAATTTGTGGCATTTTATGTGACATGCGAATTTCTGCCCTGTCATGGGGTACCTGTCTGCCTAAGCCTCTTATTTTGCAAATTAATTCGTCGGTTGGATTTACCGTGTTTACACTCATTCAAATTATACTTTAATGAAGACGGTATCCTAGATAAAGTCAATGCTGCAGAGCTCCGCGGCGCAGTGGTGCTTGCCAAAACAAAACTGTACCTTAATGAGAGCACCATTATACACTAATATAGACACTTTGTTTGCCCATATCTGCTGGCGATAATGTGGGTCACAATATTAGAAGACGTGCTTACCATACATAGACAGAGAACAAAACAAGGGGCTACAGCGACTATCTAGTCGCATTGGCCTTCTGTACAGTTCCTCTATTTCCAATGTTGAGGCGCACACCTCTATCATGCACTACAACAGCTATCTCTATTATATAATCTAAAAACAGTAACCATCAGAATTGCCCGTTACAAATGTGTTAGCTTTTAAGCTTATTTTACGTTTTAGGCATAATTGTCAGCGTTTAGGCCTAATTTACAACTTTAATTTCGTAAGTAGCAACTAACGGAGATTTGGATTGTATACAGTAAGCCTATTCATTTTTTTAACACGGTATGCCTCCGCGCACACAGTTACAGTGTTACAACGTAATGCGCAACGTAGCCTAATATAGATCAGTGGTAGTAGGGAAGGGACAGGAGAAACACTGCAGCAGCAACTCGTAGCAACTATTGACGTTGCCATGGCAACGTGATTTTAGATCTAATTTTCTTTTTTTAGGCCTAATTTTTTTAACGGCAGTTTTAGTTTCGTAAGTAGCAGATAGGCCTAATGGAGAATTTTGTTCGATCGTAAGCCTATTCATTCATGCAACAATACGACAAGACTCTTTTAAACGAAGCTAAAATGTTTTTGTTTTTACGGCTGCGTTAACACAAATCTTTAGGATTTCAATTCGACCATGAAATGTTATTATTTGAGTTAGTTACGTCGAAGAAGTCTATTAGCTATAAGGAGGCAACGATGTTTTAATTTGCCATGTTATTTAACTAACTTTTGACACTGAATGGAACGTTGTAAACAATGGTCGTCAATTTCTGGTACCGTTTCGAAGTTAAAAAAAGCGACGGACGGACGGACAAAGTCGTTGCAATGGTCTTCTCAGCCGGTACGGCTGTACAGAAGACTAAAAAACGAATTAAAGACTGATCAAATCTGGCGTTAAGTGATTTTTTCCTGGAGATATTTTTCCTGGTTTTTTTCTGGAGTTCCATATTTGGGGATCTTTTTCCGGAATTATTTTTCCTAGCCATTTTTTTCAGATTGCCGTAAATGAATCAACTCTGACAGGTGCGTTATAAAGCTGAAAGTCATTACTTTAAATCACTCTCAGTAGTCAATTTAGTGGTCATTGTGGCTGAGCGGTGAGAGAGCTCAGCCTGGTTGTTGAGGGTTACGGACTGGTCGAACCCCTGGAAATTGGATCTTGGCAAAGTCCCCGCCAGGGCTGCCGAAAAGGGTAGCGAGAGGGACTACCATGATCCCTCAGCGGCTATGAGAACTATTCTGGCCAATTCTGGAATCTTTCGGCCCCTACGATGATCGGAGGTTTCTGGGATCGAATTCCTGGGTTGGCACCTCCCTTTACCAGATATTTCTTCTTCCCTAAAAGTCTGGTAATGTTCAAAATTGAGCCGGTTCAGCCTTACAAGCATTTAATTGCTTCGGCTGACTTAAAGGTTCAAGAAATTAATTTTTAAAAAAATTTGCTGTATCTCTTACTACTCTTCAACTTTATTCTTAATACATATTTCATAGTTTTGCATAGACATGTATTGTAAAATCTGTGTTAACTGTAAAGGAGTACTTGACATGAATATCTATGTAAGTGCAACCAGGTGTATGGTGAGTTAAAGCTACAACTTAAATTGAAGGTATTCAAATTTTTATAAAAGTTCTCAAAATAAAAATAAAAATTCACTTTGGATTTTTTCTTGGCTTTTCCCATTTGATGCTTCTTTCTTTGGATTTTATTTCTTTTGAAATGACAAATAAACGAATTAATGCACGCAAAAAAGGCAAAAAAAAATTTTAAATAATTTATAGTACATTCGTTTTGAGCGTTGCAACACCACATGGTTTGATCTGCCTGTATTTGCACCTATCGGCCTACTGCAGAAACCTATGTGTGTGTGGCGCTTCTTCTTTCATAACACAAGTTTCGTGTTAAATCATGGTTCCACCTATTCTTCTTGCTCGGGAAATAATACGTGCTTATTTTTTTTTTACCTTCTAATTAATAAATTTTTCATACGTCAATGCATAGCTCATAATTATTTATTTGGTCTATTCATTCAAAAGCCAGTACATAAACATAAATGAGATGAACATGCGAAGAAAAATTAAATAACTTACAGTCCTGAGATGTAGTTGTTAGAACAGTTTCTACTTCATTTGCTAAGAACTTCCTGAGTAACTTTGGTTTATAACCATGAGAGATTGGGGAAGAATTTTCTGCCCGCACAGTACCGTCTTCTCATTGAGATTTCTTTTGATCTTAGACGGATGTAACTTTGATTTGATCTGATTTATAACTTTGTCCGACTATACAAGTTCTTTTTCTGCTGGTATCAAGGATCGCGGTAGAGCCTTATGTAAGCCTCAGCATGAACTTCCATGTTAAACGTCAAACTTTGAACTCCTACAGTTTTGGCCAGAATTGACATAGACCAACGAAATTCGGTATTTGGGGTCGTGTCGCAACTATTTCACTGCATTAAAAATTTTAATGACAACAATCAAACCGTTCGGCGTCCACAGTATGGCCATTTCTTGTTGTTGCTGTTCTTCTTCTTGTTGTTCTTCTTTTGGTGTTCTTGTTGTTGTTGGGACTCTTTGCCTTCACCTGGAGACCGAACCACTGAACCGATTTTCAAGTTATATAGCTTAAAACGTAGGTATGGACAAGGCTTAGGGCCTTTCGCAGGCTATTTTAATGTAACTACAATATTTTTGACACGGAAAGCCAATTGGGCTAAAACTTTTGCTCTCACCTAGAGACCGAACCAATGAACCGATTTTCAATTTGTAGAGCTTAAAATATAGGTATTAAAACCGACCAGGGCCTTTTGAACACGATTTTGATGCGACTGCAGTATTCTCGTCAGCAGAGCAATTATTATTGTAGAGCACTGGGCAGAAAT
This sequence comes from Lithobius niger, assembly GCA_023313725.1. Classification (NCBI taxonomy): domain Eukaryota; kingdom Metazoa; phylum Arthropoda; class Chilopoda; order Lithobiomorpha; family Lithobiidae; genus Lithobius; species Lithobius niger. The sequence goes on from JAHWFP010096417.1 coordinate 37,384, forward strand.
AATTAAGTGAAGTAACAAATTTTTTCAGAAATTTTGCAGAAAACATAAATTTGGTCCACAAGTCTTTCTTAACAGTAAAAATCGAACCAGCCATGGACCCTTATGAAGTAGTATGAAGTTTGGGCAACAAATTCTTATAGATCAAGCTAAAAACATGAAATTGGGTGCAAAAGTCATTCTTAGCAGCATAAAACGAATCAGCCATGGAAAAGACTCTCTTATAACAGTTATTTTAAGGTGATGACAGTGTTCTTTTCTGTGTTATTCTTGCTGAAACAAGAAAAAAAATAAGTGATATTAGTATTAAAAACGCTTAAGCGTTTAAAATACGGATGTAAGCCTTAATAAATTTAAAGCCGTAAATGAACAGATATTAAAAAAAGACATGTAAGCCATCAGCGTCGCACTAATACGTGTAAAAGAAGCTCCAGCTTGTTTTTTGGATCGCTGGAGGTTCTTTTACATGTATTAGTGCGATGCTGATGGCTTACATGTCTTTTTCTAATATCTGTTCCTTTAGGGCTTTAAGTTTTTTAAGGCTTACATCCGTATTTTACACGCTTAAGCGTTTTTTAATACTAATATGTCATTAACACAAAAAAAACTAACCAGTGAAATAATTTGTCTGACCCTGGCCCAATGAATCGAGTATTTCCGAAATTTGCCATGTATCAAAATAATCATTTCTTTGCACAACTGTTAAATGTTTTTATTTTTTCTATTCATTCAGGTCATCTAGATTATTACCATGACTTCCAGCTAGAATTAAAAGAAAAACTACAAGAACAGTACCAAGGCATTTTGATGAAGGGTTTACCTTGGATGGATGAGCTATCACTCTCCTTAGACGAATATTACGTTGATCTTAGCATGACGGAGACAGATAAAAGTGGGCGAGTTTTACCTTCTAAAACAATAGAGCTTGAAAACCTATTTGATCCAGTTAAGGAAATACCTTTGTCTAGAATTTTGGTAGAAGGTGGACCTGGTTTAGGGAAAACCACGTTAACAGCCAAGCTAGCCTACGATTGGGCTAACCACAGAGATTATATGGTGCATTTTGATTTTGTGTTTTTGTTACCTTTAAGACAGTTTGTTGAAACCCTAGAAGCTACACTCTGCGAAATAGCACCGATCAAGTTAGAAGATCAGGATTGGTTACTTAAACTGATAAAGGACAAATCAAAAAATATACTATTGTTGTTAGATGGGTATGACGAAATTGCACTTGCAACACAGAATTCTATTCTTCCATTGATCCATAAAGATGTTTATCGTCATACAAAGGTAATTCTGACTTCCAGGCCAGGTATGTTCAGATCTAAACACGAGAAAAATGTCACTAATAGTTTTGCAACCCAGGACCTGGCAGTAAGTTCGACGTGCTTTTTAGGCAAACGTGTCAGCATTAGAGGTTTCTCCTTAGAACAACAAGAGAAATTTGTTGCCAAACACTTACAGAGTTGCTCTCAGGAAGAAAAAGAAGCTTTCAAATCCTTGTTGGGTAAAAGATTGGAGAAAGATTTTCTAAACTGTCCTTTATTTCTTCTAATGTTGGTAGTTGTTTTCACTGACAATCCAGATATTGCAAATACGTCAACGATAACTGATATTTATAAGCATGTATTCAATTATGTTATGAGACGCTACTTCAGCAAACAGAATGTAAGGAATATTTCTGAAATGGATCTGTTTGTGATTGAAAGCAATGAAAATCAAGCCCATGTTGAACTCATGATTGAATTCAGCAAGTTATGTTGTTGGGCAGTTGGATCTAAACGATTAACTTTCACCGAAGAAGAAATAGGCACGTTAAGCTGTGACCCTCGAGTCCTCCATTTAGGTTTTTTAACACAGTCTGTTTCAATCAACAGACTCAGAGAAAAAGTTGTGTTTGAACCAGTTCACAGGACTTTACTAGAATTCGGTGCTTCTTATGGCAAGTGGAGAGAATATTTTGATGGCTTCTGTGACCAGTGGGATTCAGACGTTAAGTTAATATTTCCAAGTACTGTATACGGGTCTTCTCAGTTTGTTGACTTCTTGGTCGGATTATTGGCTAATAATGCTTGGGCTGTGTTCATTTTACTTCGCCAGTTCTCACAAGAAGCCTACATGCAATCGCTAATATACAGAAATTTAGCAGTCCAAACGAGTCTCAGTCAAACTTGGAATATCTCCAGCCCTTCTTCCCAATTCGGTGGATAGTAGAAAATAAATATGGTTGGGAGAGTTTCAAAGAATCAGAGCAACATGAGGAACTTATTCGTTATGGCCTAGAAACCAAAAAAATAAAAAAAATCGAATGGAATCTGAAATACTCTGCCCGACTTCCAAATGACGTTGAAATAGATAGTTTACACTTGATAATCTCTCCGAAGAGGCCCGATACTCATTGTAGAACAGAAATGGCTAATCTTCTGCAAACTAAACATAAAAAGTGTAATACATTGTGGTGTCACTTATTTCCACGTATGCCTGTTGATCACTTCTACAGTTTTATGGAATCATTGAATTACATACAGTTTCAGAAATTAAATCTTTTATTCCATAAAGACTTCGTTTCAAGCTTTCCTGCAGAGCCGTCAAGACAACCACTGGTGAACATTGGCATAAATTGGATATATATTTCGATAAGTGATAAAGGAAACCATTTAGTCAAAGAGGTTGTTAGTTTGATCAAATCAAACCTTGTTACAAGCCTGGAAATTGATGTTTCTCGTTTATGCAATAAGGACTTGACTAGTAGTATTCTTGTCTCTGTTGCAGAATCACCTAAATTAGCTAATTTTGTTGCCTCTGAGAAGCGCACAGTAAGACCACTGAAGGTGAACTTGACCAACCTGTGTAGCAGAAAGCGAAAGAGGTGGCAATCTTTACAGTTTCCATTTGTCGAAATAGTATGCAGCATGAAGATAATAACACCGGTTTGTATTGGGTATCTTGATGTCCAATCAGCGAAGATTTCAAATTCTGCAATAAACGCAATTAGCAGCTGTCATGTAAAGTCACTCAACTGCAGTGCATCTTTGCTAGTAGAAGTTTGCAAAGTGGAATGTGCCCTTTTAAGGAATTTGTGTGAGCTGAGTATTGACGTTAGTCCAAAACTCTTTAGAATATCAAATGTATTCAACAGCATCGAGAATCTGGAAGTCTTAATTCTGACTCTCTCCAGTAAGTATGACTACGTCAGTACGACAGAAAAGTGGCTGTTCGGAAAAAGTAGGCTTCGGCGTTTGAGAAGACTTGAAATCTGGGAAGAAGTCGAGAATCGTAAACTGTATTGGGGCGTAATAGACAATGTTGTGTCATATTTGGAATCAGAGCAGCGTAGCATGTCTACTTCCAGAAACAATTTGTTACGTCAGTCAGATGTAGAGTCCAAACTAAGTGTAATGATAAATTTTCACATGTACCTCAAGTCATTTGCAGGAACAGTTTTTGATATGTTCGAACGACTATTGCTTCAAAGATTCATCACGAAGTTTGAGTATGTCAGTTCTCGCGAAGAGATATGTTGGGAATCTTTCGAATTTAAAGAGGTCATAACTCCACATTTGTCAGAAATATTTTCGTCAGAGGACGGGTTTAAAGTATCCCATGATTATTATGGTTCCAGACAACAAGATTCAATTCACAGTACATGTATGTACGAACGAAATACAGAACCACGGCAACGACTGACCATTACAGTTGATTAACATGTGGATAGCTGAACGGACTAAGGGCGCATTTACGCAGCGACTCGCCTTTGCATTCTCGCAGCTAGAACTGAATCGCGATGGCAAAGGTGACATTGCCATGGTAACAACGCTAAATGGATTAGCTAAATCCGACATCGTTTGAGTAAATACTTGCAGTCTTATAATCCGTGCCGATAATTTAAAGAATTCCTCATGACGAAACAATTTTCCCAAACGCTTCTGAAATCACGTTATTTGCTGTTTTCGTTGCGAGGCGGCAGACATAAAACCGCCGCCATGTTGGAATTTGAGGTGATTTCTAGCTTCTAGCTGCGAGAATGCAAAAGCGAGTGGTTGCGTAAACGTGCCCTTACTGTAAATATTATAGTTGTTCAGTTGTGTAAGTAAAAGGTAGACTAGCCAAAACTCTCGCCTGTATCGAGTAAGCACTCCTGCCAACTCGCAATAGAACAGTAATAAACCTGCTTAAAATAGAATACCTAAGACCTACATGTTGGCTATTTGTCATTCGACACAAACATCAAATTATGCAAGCTGAAAACATGGGGATCTAGGATGCCAATCAATGAACCGAGGATTGTTCAGTCAACTTCAGTAAAAGTTCATCATTTCAAAAATCATAAGTTTGTGGGAATGTAGAGACTTGTTTGACTATTCAAACAATCTAAACATTAATCCTCATTCCTAAATATTTAATGTGGTTAACTTTTGTGGTTCGAAAAACCGTCTCACGTGCTATTCTATTACATTTCGGGACAAGTACCCTAATCGGTGTATGAGCTAAAAATGGATTCCAATTATTTGATAGGTAACATTTACAATTCTTTAAACACGGTCTCCCTTTCTAATCTATTAGATTTCACGATGCGTACGAGTACCTTAATTGGAGTGTGACCAAACATTAATTCCAAATATTAAATTGGGTGACTCTTACAATTCTTTAAACACAATTTCCGTTCCAATTTTTCTAATTATTATTTAGAGAGATTTATGTCTATTTATTTCACGGTTCCAGTCTATTGATGTCACTGTAAAGAGAAATACCTTAGGCCATTAAAAAAAGTTGGGTCTCAGGCCCCACAACAGCAATATTTTCACTCGAAATAAAAAGAAATGACGCGGCAGAAACAGCAGTCATGGATCAAAAATGGTCCTTAGGGTGAGGCATGAAAGTATGAAGTTACCATTTTTATCATTAACAACTATGGACACACGGTGAGCAGAGTATTATGTGGTAGCGTTCCGTATCACCATACTTTTTTCGTTTTCATTGTTATACAACTCGACAATAAATCGGATACATTATTGTTGTAAGTGTCACTTATTGGTACACTTTTACGCTATCCTGTCAGCGTTCATATTGTTATAAGTGTCAGAATAAGCTACTTATTGCTATACTTATAACAATGAACAATAACGCCAACCTAAATGTTTTATCACGTAGGCAGAGAGAAGGTCTCTCGCTGCCAAGTTTTGACGAAAATAATTTCAAAGAGAAGAACAAAGAACAATACCGAACGGCTTCATAAAATAACAGGCTTATTTTGCGTAAACACTAACACGATTCTACATTAGTTTTTCATTTTGGCAACCAACATTTTCAAGAACCTAACGGAAAATTTGATAATTTGAACGCTTGAACGCAACATATCACACTCGCTGTGCTAAAAATTTTCAAGTAAATATTTAGTTAATGCACAAAATAAGAGAAGAGCTAGCCCCCGCCACATTACCACATTACCTGCAGCATCACCCTCGACGTCATCATTATAGAAGTCGATTAATTTGAAAACTCCCAAGTCAGGCTCCATATTGAGAACACGGAAGAATGATTCGACAAAGAAACGCGCCAGCGTAGTCTCGTGGTTAGTGTTGTAATAACATTGTAGCGACCAACGATTGTTGAACGCCAGGAATTGTTGAACCAAGAAAAATGACATGAAACAACTCGAATCCATTCCACAAACGGAAAAAATTATTTAAAGTATGGTGATAAATTAGTTATTGGCATACTTTTGCAAGAATGGTCCCTCTATACGTGATTTATTGTGATAGTTTTGCTTCCTCGGCTCTTAACGCCTCGGCTTACGCCTCGGCGAAGCCTCGGAAGAACAAAACTATCACAATAAATCACGTATAGAGGGACCATTGTTGCAAAAGTATGCCAATAACCACTACTTATTAAATCAAAAGTAAAAAATAATTGCCTAAAATATAAAGCAAATAGGGCCAAAAGATAAAAAAAAAAAATTAATTCCGCGTGCCCGCACAAACGTCGTAAGAAAAAGGCCCGTGAACATTCTTCTTTTTTTAAGTGGCCTTAATCTGTGAATGACCAAAACCTTACGATCCTAGGATTAAGGTACTTGTAGCATATTGAAACAGAAAGGAACGGCCGACTAGGTAAAAATAAGTTATTTTCTTTAAATGTGTTTATCCATAATTAAAAGTACAGTTACGTTTTATGCTCTAGATGGATTAAAAACTGGATCCTAATATTCTTGAGCAAAATAAGTTGGCTACATTTTCAGAGGCATTTATAAAAAGATTAAAAAAATAACACTCACAAACGAGTAGCCTACCCAGTCACTGTAATGTTGTCGTGCCCCTTCACTTCATCTACTACGCCAACAAGAAAGTGACTGGGTATTCGTTAGTGTATTTGTGTTTTAATTACGGCCTTTGAAAATGAAGCAACCTAATTTGCTCTGTCTAACGTGTAAGCATAAAATGTACTTTTTATTACTGGTAGCTTATGTTTTAAAGAAGGCAAGTTACCGAATTAAATATCCAGGTCGAAAAGTATACAAATTTTGATAATTCGTTAACTTCCGCAGTGAAATACAGAAATATAATTCAGCCAAGTAAACAAAACAAATTCTGTTGTGTTAGAACAAAATTAGAACCTTTTGAAACGAAAACAAAAATCTTACATTTCATGAGGAATATATCTCCATTGGAAGGCCATGACAAAAATTAGGATTGCGAAAAAAATAAGATAAAATTCTCTCTGAAAAAAATAATCAATTCTATTCTCAAAAGGAAATGAAATGAAAAAAAATTGCAATGTTTTTTTTTCAAATTATTTTCTTTGAGCCATAAGTCAGCTAAAATAATTTAATGCTCGTTTGGCTGAACTGGATCAATCTTGAAAATTACCAGACTTTTTTGAGAATAAAAATAATCTGGTAAAGGGAGGAGCAAAGCCATGGATTTGAACCGGGAAACTTACGATTATCGTAAGGGTCGAATGATTGGCCAGAATAGTTCTCTTAGCCACTGAAGGAGCATGGTAGCCTCTCACGGTAGCCTGGCCGGTAGTCTTTGCAGAAATCCCCTATCCAGGGGTTTGACCAGATCCACAAACCTCCAGCAACCAGGATGAGCTCTCTTACCGCTCAGCCACAATGACCACTGTACTCAATTCAGTTTTGTACTCAATTTGTTTAATCGTAATATTGCAATTTTATGTGTGTAAAAAAACGTATGAAAAAGGCACCAGTAAACAACACTACAACATATTGTCAGGGTTGGGTAAATACAGCTTCGTAGTGTCAACCTATCCCTTACTACACCGCAGAGCACAGACCTGCCTTCGTGAGAAGCAGAGGAGTTTTCGAAGGCTAATGTATTTATCGTTTATTTACAATTAATGTCAACACTTAGGCAGTCTCATTGATAAAAATGACTGGTGAGATAGTGCAGTCACTCATCATTAAGTGTAGAATTAAGTGTAAGTCAATTGTCCCTAAATAGTATTATCGGCATCAAGCATGATCATCTATCAATTGATGGCATAGGCGAATGAAAGTTGATTAAAAGATGTAAACATCCACAGTGATATCCAAGGACTGCAGTGACGATACTAGTTTTTAGCCATCGAAACGAAAAAGTTTCACACTTTTCAATATGCTCCAACCTCGGTCAGTGTTCATTAAATGTTAACTACTTTAACTGCTAAACAATCACGACACTATCCAGAACATGGTTGAAGCAGTCGAATATCATCAGAAGACCCAGATACGATTTCTGGACACATAATGATAATAATAAAACATTTGTCGTGCAAATAGAGCACGACCGGACAGGTGAGGGCTGTAAGGCCACTTATAACCAGCCGAGTTACGGCCAACAGAATTCTGGCCGAAGCAGGAATGGACCCAGTTTGGCTATCACTAAAAATTTCCCAAAGGAGTTGACTGAAAGGGCATTGACAGAGACTTCCGGCAATGAGTTCCAGGCTGGAACCACCCGTACGCTAAAGAAGTGATGCCTACAATTTAATTTGTGAAGTGAAGTGATCAATTTTTTGCTGTGACTCCTAGTTTTTGTACTAGAGCTCATTTCAAGTATCGATAGCTCAGGTGGCGTTAACCCGTGCAGAAATTTGTAAGCAAGGATAAGATCGGCTTTTAAGCGTCGAAGTTCCTAAGAGTCAAGGTTTAAACGTTTCAGCCGCTGGGTATACGTCAGATTTCTCATACCGGGGATTGACTTGGTGAATCTTCTCTGCACCGACTCGATTCTGTCAATGTCTTTTAGCAGACCCGGTGACCACATCTGCCTTGCATATTCCAGAGTTGGGCGTACATATATCTTGTACGCCCAGACAAGAATGTTGATGTCCCCCGAATTAAAACAGTGACGCATGACAGCAGATCTGCGATTGGCATTAAGTGTAATGTTGTTGCAGTGGGAAGACGTTTTCAGATCATGGCTGAACTAAATGCCTAAATCTTTAGTTGGCTTAATCATTGGCAAATCATTGGGGCCTAATCTATAGGTATAACGATTTTCTCTGTTGCCAACTGCAAAGTGCATGCCATTGTCAGTCTCCAGTCGTCCGCCCATTTCGAGACGTCATTCACGCCCTCCTGAAGGGATTTATGATGTGCCTCCGTTAAAACCACCGAATGTAATTTAAGATCGTCTGCAAATTTCTCCTGGTTTGCATATTGATTACAAGACAGGTCATTTAGGTACAATACAAACAAAAGCGGGCCCATGACTGAGCCCTGGGGAACCTATACTGATGATGTTTCTTTTTCGGATGTTTCTGAGTCAACAATAACGTGCTGGATCCTGTTTTGGATAAATGTTGTAATCCAGCCCAGCAGTTCATCGGCAGTTCAGCAATTTGCTATGAATAACAGATTCAAAGGCTTTCTTGAAATCAAACAAAATGACATCTGTCGTAATGAGATTGTTATTTTTAATATGCTCCATCATTTCCCTGCGTAGAAATGTCTCCATAACTTTGCATGGAACCGATGTCAATGAGATAGGCCTGTAGTTGGCAGGATCCGCAGGGTTTCCCTTTTTAAAAACTGGGAACATTTGCTGTCGACCACACGGAGGGTAGTTCGCCAGTGGCAAAAAGATTGAGAAAAAAATAATGACCAAAGGGATACCAATTTGTTTAGCGACATTTTTGTAAAAGAAGGCGGAATAGCCCTCGGGCCCCACAGCATGGCTAGGTTTGAGTTTTTGTAGTACAGAGGTTATGGCATCAGCAGTAAAATTAATTTGAGGACAAGAAGTTTTAAAAACAATATCATATGGTAATTTAAAAAGTGGGATTTTATTATTGTCGACTACCCCATTTTTAGAAAATTCGAGTTGAGGATCTTAGCTTTTTCTTTGGATTCAGTTAGGTATGTTTCCTCGGACAATAACGGTGGGATCGATCTAGAATTGCCAGTCTGCTGACAATAAAAGCGGAAAAGCGTTGCTAAGTTTCATTCCGAAAGCACTTGGCCTTGTTTGTGGCACGTATTTCTTTTACCAGATTTGAGTAAGAAATCTTGCACGTATTGTAAGCTGCCAGATTTGAAGCATTGCGATTTTTTCGATAGCGGTTCCATAATTTTATTTTGTTATTTAAAAACTTCCGTACGGCTTTTGGGATGTTATGTTTACGGAATTTTTTGATATTTTTATAGCTACTGACTGCAACTAATTCATCAACGATGTCAATCATGCGAGACCATGTGTGATCAACCTGCGTCGAGTTTATCAGATGTTGTTCCCTATCCACGTCAGCCAAAATCTGGCACAAATACACGAAATCAATGTTGGTTGTTACATTTTTCTTAGTCATTCAAATTTTGTGTTGGATTTTGAAAGACATGGTGCTATGGTCACTTAGTCCGAGACCCGTGCCTACCCCAATATCAAAGACGGTACGATCGTTATCAGTTAAAATTAGATCTAGAATTTTCTCTCCTCTGGTGGGTTCCATTACAAATTGGGTGAATCGACAATCCGTGATGGAATCCAGAAACTTCTGGTGTAATCTATCGTGAGCCACAACTGTCTCCCAGTTCACAGATGAAAGATTTAAATCACCCACAATTATGTTAGAGTGGTCGCGGGCTATTACCGAACATCGTCTCATCTTTTCCGTCTGGTATATATCCAGTAATGATGTTTAATTTTGCTGAGGGAATTAGTATTGACACCGCCTCCACCCCAGCAGTGCACCCCTTCAGTGCCACTGGCAATCCCCTCCTAAAAATTACTGCCACACCCCCTGCCCTAGCACCTCGGACCCGGCGAATGATATCGTATGCAAAACCTCCAGTGACCGTTCCATCAGTAATGGCAAGTGTCAGCCAGGTCTCAACCACAAATAAAATGTCGTAAGTGTCAAGTGCAAGCAGGATGTGAAGGTCCCACAGATTTGCAATTAGGCTTCGCACATTAATGAGAATACACGCATGAAATTATTTGTCGGCGCCCATCTGTCCAACTGATCTTGTGTTTCCTTGCTAATGTGATTAAAATTATTGTCATGGGTAAAATGTACATTATGTTTTCTAAATAACCTTTTACATTTTGGCGCCAAAAGTTTGTTTATATGCACAAGTTGGCGTCAAAAACGATCGATACAGCTCACAACCATTCGTATGCACGTATCCGGTTGTAGCAAATGTGGCCAAGAGCGTTCTTCCTTTGGATATATTTTAATATCTCTTCTACCGCTTAATGACGGGTAATTGGATGACTGGTGTAAATGGGCTTGATGAGGGGAAATGGGATTCTTACATCTCCAACCCTTGTTTAGATTTGATCCTCAAACAAATCTCGGTCAGTACTCGCACACTAGTGATGTAATCACCAGACTTGACACAAACGGACTAGGAATGAATTATTGCCAATTCCAGGGCAAACACACACTCATCCCAGCACTGTGTCACTTTCATCTTCACCACACTACACCACTCTGCACTGCAGTTTTCACCACTTCACCACGACACAATACTTCACCCACCCCTCCAAACACTCCACCAACTTCAGAACACTGAAACAGGGCCACCACAAAACCAAACCCTTAAAACTCATTATTTAACTAGCAATCCATCCACCTATACAAACTGCACTCCCTTAGAAAGCTTTCAAAAGATTTTCTTTTTGCTCCATTTCGACTTATTTATTTTTTACTTACTTATCTTATCAGAGTCTAAATGGCCGCAAGCCGTACACTCTACACTACAACTAAAATTAAAGTTAAAACTAACCTACCCTAAGCATCTTACACCCAGTACAGAACCAAACCAACAACCAACACTACACTATATCGAAGATCCTGGGAGCAGAATTAAGTCCCTCAACCCATCACACCAATGTGTACAACCACGACCTTGGAGCCGGGGTGACCCAACATGTCCCGAGACACTACCTCAATGAACCCACCTGCACACCCCCTACACCCCGTTTCGACTCTTTCCAAACTCAACTATTTGCAACCAACAATACCACACAAAACAATCCAACCTCCAGTTTCACCTATACAGTTGCAGAGTTCACCACTGGAAATAAAAACACACAAGTAAGGCAAACCCCCCCTCACATTCCGTATTAGGGCGATTATCCCCCTTACCTCTTTCCCAGCAAAATACAAATACAAACATCAAACACACACTTCCTCCTCTACCTGAAGTCTATTTAGAGCGTCGGCATTTGCATTGTCAACACCCTTTCTGTGCTCGGTATTAAATCACAAATCTTGTTAGAACAACGACCACCTTAGAAGCCGTCCATTGTTGCTTCCTTGGGATTTTAACCAAATCAACGGTTTGTGGTCTGTCTGCAACGTAAACGTTGACATTGTTAACTACGGTGCTAGCTTTTTTATCCCCCAAATAATAGCATGACACTCCTTCTCTATTGTGCTCCAACACACCTCTTCCTCGATAATACAACACTGGGTGTTCTTCACCATCATCCCCTATCTGTGACAAAATTAAGGCTATGCCTCTGTCAGAAGCATCAGTTTGCACAATACATTGTTTACTTGGATTTGGTGCTGCCAACACAGGAGGAGAAGCCAGTATTTGTTTTAGCTTTGCAAAAGCTACTGCACAACTCTTTCATCCCATTAACTTTGTCTGGTGCCCCCTTCGTAAGTGTAGCCGTAAACGCCAAAACTAACTGTGCATAGCTGCTCACGTAGTACGAATAATGCCCTGTCAACCCTACCACAGACTTAATGTATTTTTTTAGTCTCAGTATAGACTATTGCTTTAATTTTCACATCTGTAGGCCACCTACATCCCCCACCTACTTTGTGTTGCAAAAACTTTGCATTACTAACGGCCGATTCGGCTTGACCAACTTTGAATAACCCTGCCAATACATCATCCCAACGGTCAGGCCATGCTACCATTACAAAATCCATATAACTTCCCTTTTGCAGATTTCGTCTGTCAAGACACCGCCACCTGACATCTTTACCCCCATGAGATCCATCAGAACCATGGTTATTCTTTTGAATGAAAGACCCCTTGATGCCACCCGCATCCCATACCTGTGCTTTCACTGGCAAACCTGTTGCCCACCCTTCATCCTTGACGTATATCCCTACAAAACTAGGCTTCATACGATTTGCATGGTACCACCATACTGCTCCAACTTTCTCACCCTGTTTCAACTTGCAATTTACATGATCGTTACCTTCCACTTTTTTAGCCAGATCCAAAAATTTAATTTTACAAAGCATTAATTTACATTCTCGACAATCGACAAATTGAAATTGTCCAACAAGCCAGCTGAGTTGCGTTACAACCACAGTTGTTGCCTTCTTTGTTGGAAGACTTCGTTTTGCCACAAAAGTTTGTTTATACGCACAAGTTGGCACTGAAAACGATCGATACAGTTCACAACCATTCGAAGGCACGCGTCCTGTTGTATGCAAATATGGTCATATTTTAGCTTCATTTAAAATAGTCTCATACCGTGTTGCATGGATGAAAAGGCCTACTCTCGAACCCAATTCTCTTTTAACTGCTACTTTCGAAATTAAAACAGGTAAAAGCAGGTAAAATTGTATGCAAATGCAAAGGTTGTATGCAAATGAGGTCATAATTTTGCTTCATTTAAAATAGTCTCATACGTGTTGCATGGATGAAAACGCCTACTGTTGAACCCAATTCTCTTTTAACTGCTACTTTCGAAATTAAAACAGGTAAAATTAAAACAGGTGAAACAGGTAAAATTGTATGCAAATGCAAAGGTTGTATTCAAACGTGGTCATATTTTAGCTTCATTTAAAACTAGAGGAAGCCCATGGAAGCACGGGGCCCGGTCATGAATTAAGTTTACAGATCCACTCCCCCACCCTCCCGGCACCACTCCCACTCCCCCTCCCCACTCCCAAACCCCTCACTCCCACTCCCCTCACTCTCACTCCCCACTCCCCACTCGCACTCCCAACTCCCCCTCCCATTTTCGCACACACTGGCTAAGAAACGCTTTTACGGATTAATATTTCTTCAAGCCAATTTTTGCGCACACTGGCTGAATCTGCGCATCCAGTGGCTGAAATCACAGAATGCACCGTTTAAAGAATGTGAGCGCTGAACCATCATCTTTGATTGTAAACGACTACTTTGCAAGATAGCAATGATCAGCCTTGTGCTCAGCAGTGATTGTTGTTGTCCACTTTGAAACAATTTAGCTCAGCTCTGAAAGCCTTCATCTGCGAATTAAATAAGCCATTGCATCGTTTCCAGCTGCCAATTTCGAGGCCAACAGGCCGCGAAATTAACTACGTAGCTTAGTTTGATTTAAAACTATACGCATTTAGCTGAAACATGCATTCGTTCATTTTACCCATCAACAATCAACGGTTTGGACGATAGTTTTCAATCCTTAGCACGTGCACCAGGAATTGTTAGGCACCGTAGCAAAGACATTACACGTGCACGAAAACAATGAGAAGCGATTAAAGTGATTGTTGTCCTTCCGGTTTTCCTTTAACTTTCCTTTCCTTTTATCAGCTCAGCCGGGATCCAGAATTAATATGTAGATAGTCTCAAACCGTGTTGCATGGATGAAAAGGCCTACTCTTGAACCCAATTCTCTTTTAACTGCTACTTTCGAAATTAAAACAGGTAAAACAGATATAATTAAAACACGTAAAATTTTGGCCTAAAACAATGGTAACAATGCCTTATATCAGGAGCATATGGCATACTGCGTATGGCGTATGGCGCTCCTGCTGGAAATTATAGCAGCGAAATACGTATCAAATGGAAGTGTTCAAAATAAAGCTGTTACCAGTAGAATAACAAGTTATAAATCAAATCGATTACGAGATGAAAGCTAGACTTAGATTAGGTTTATCATTTGGGGGAAAAACACTAAACACTGATATTTTTCTTAGATAATGTCAGTTTGGATCTTTGCTGACCAAAAAAAAAGAAAAAAAAAGACATGGAAGAACATTTCCACGAAGAAAAACAATACTGCGAAGGGTTGATATGAAAAACGTAAACTATTCTCGTAATAGACAAAAAAAAAAGGATTGTGGGTTTACACAAAACATAATTCCTGGTACATACTCACGCTCTTATAGTGTACAGGGAAAGCTGGGAAGACTAAGAGGAACGACTTTGTCCGTACGCCCCCTTTTTCAACTCCGGGATAGTACCAGATAGAGACAAACTGTTTTTACCATTAGATTTAGCATCGAAAAAGAAGATAACAAACACACCAAATTAAAACATCGTTGCTTCCTTATACCTAATAAGCTCTCTCGGCGTAACTCGATGAAATAACATTTAATCGTCGCATTTAATCACTACAGGAAGACACGCATTCGTGAAAAAAAAAAAGAAAAAAAAAAGGATTCCGTTATGACACACATTAACTTCATTAAAAATCGTCTCGACGCCGTGTTGCATGGATGAATATAGGCCCACTCTCAAACCCAATTCTACGTTAGCTGTTACTTACGAAATTTAAACGACAGGTAAAATTTAGGCCCAAATGCCGACAATTACGCCTAAAATCTACTCCTAAAAGCTAACGTATTTCTAACCGGCAATTGTGATGGTCACTACTTGTAGATTATGCAATAGAAATTGCTGTGGCATTGCTTGGTAGAGGTGTGCGCCTAAACATTTTCGACAGTGGCGGACATGTACAGAAGACCGGTTGCGACTAGATATAGTCGCTGCAGCTGTTTCTTTTATTTACCTACAAAAGCAAATATCACGTCAATTGGTAGGCATAGACGATCAACATCCAATTGTGTAATCTATAGCAACCTTGATTTGAAAAATGATCGCGAAACATGATTATTTTTATGTGGAATAGCAGAAACGGTTCCTTTCCTTGCGTTGTATTCTTAAGAGTGCTTTGCTTGCTTGTTGGCCAGTAGTTGGTTTCTCAGTCCATGCTAAGTCTAAGTTCACAGTTTGTAGAAGCTGCAAAGCGTACTCTCTTGTGTAGCGTTTCACAACAGACAAGACAAGGTGACCTCATATCAGTTTTCTTCAGCATGATCCCGATCTTGTCTTGAATGTACGAGACGGTATGGTCTCTCTACCGTCTCGACGAGACGGGATTAGACTCGGCAGTTCTTGCAGTTTACGAATAACTGCTGGTAATTGTCTTGGGTTTTCTCGTTTGAAGCTGGGGATTTCCGTATCCTTTGGCTAACGATTTTTTGTAATTCCAGGAAATGGTAAAACAATTGATGATGAAGTATTAAAAACTAAGATGAACTCACCGTAATGAGAAATGTGTGTTAACTGTTGATAGCAATAAACGTACTTGGGTTACAACTGGGTATGTGTTAACAGTCTCAAAATGAAAAAAAAAAGTAATTGTGTATTTGCTGGGAGAGGGGGGGGGAGGCGCTGGGTTGGGATCACCAAGATTTGCTATCTTGACCATGGGATTTAATTGAACTATCGTTTTCTTTCACCATTCATGCAATCACTGTAGGCAAGTACTAACAATGTGGACTGAGTTGGCTGTACTGGAACTACAGAAGGCCGGCATGGTTCAGCTGTTTTGCTTTCATAAAAACTTGCCTTTGGAGGCGAGACGAGGTGAGACCCAGCATAAACTGGTTTCGGTGTTACTGTCTCGGACTTGTCTCACCACTGATTGTGCTTGTCTCGGCCTCGTACTGTTTCGAATTTCAAGACGAGATGTGGCGAACACTCAGGAAATTCTCGTCTTGTGCGCAGCACTACCCTTGAATCATTGAATTAATCAAGAGTTTGTTATTGTCACCGTTGGTCAATGTAGTTAGAATGGCAGGAACCGCACCAACTGCAGGGGGTCCATACGTTATTACTCATGGGCTGAAGATAATTTTGAAAGAGTAATAACAAATGGACCCCCTGCAGTTGGTGCGGTTCCTGCCATTCTAACTATACCGACCAACGGGGACAATAAAGCTTAACACATGTGGACATCATAACAGAATGCGATAGTGTTGCGCGCAAGACGAGAATTTTCTGAGTGTTCGCCACGTCTCGTCTTGAAATTCGAAACAGTACGAGGCCGAGACAAGCACAATCAATGGCGAGACAAGTCCGAGACAGTAACACCGAGACCAGTTTACGCTGAGTCTTGCCTCGTCTCGCCTCCAAAGGCAAGCTTTTATGAAAACAAAATAGCTGAACCATGCTGCATGCTGAATCATAACCCCATAGCTTATATCTGAGCTGACTCTGGGGTTTAATAAAAGTGTTCTCAGATCATACGTACCTTACAAGACTGCCCCTGTCCTATTCTTCCTACAACTAGAAACTGGAAAGCGGAAGGGGTACTGACATCTTAGCTGGGGAGGTGAGGCTCTTCACCTGCGGTAAAATATCACGGCTAATTTCTACCTTAACAGGACTTTTTCCTTTCTTGTTAATGACATTTGTGGCTTCAGGTTCACTTGTCTTCACGGTTGTACCAGAAGCTAATAAATTAACACAAGAGAATCGTGATATAACTCTTGCTCCGTATTCAAGCTCTTGCCTCAGGGCAGTAAGAGAGAGAGCGAGCTGAAGATCTCCCTTCCCAGCACCAAACCCATTGGTTCGTCAATCACAAGTTTCTTATTTTAACAAAGCAATGTTAGTAACAGGCCTTATTGTCCCAAGACTTAAGAGAACTGGAGTGGAATCAGGAGACAAGACATTCGATTACTACCCCACTCGGCCTTCGTCTGAAGTCATGAATTTCTGTTTGGCTTCAGTGCTGTTGTATGCTATTTATCACATATTTATTGGTAGAAACCAGCACAGCATAGTTAATCCCAGAAACTAATTGTCGGAGCGAGAGAGCGAAGCGTAGCCTATAACGGACACCAAATTGCATAATGTTGGTTGGTTGGTCTGTTGTCCGTTGGTCCGTTGGTTGCACTTTTTTAGTCTGGGTGGAGCCCAAACGAAAGGTCGGATTGGAATAAAATTTCGCAAAACGCTTTATACCCCCAAAAGTATTGCTGAGCCAAAATTTGACGTAAATCGAACAATTATTACTGTAGAAATTTTAATATTTTCGAATTTATATCTAACACTCACCATTGTATATTTGGAGTCGTGAATAGTTAAGGAATTCCGACGAAGCATACACCATGCT
Organism: Lithobius niger; assembly: GCA_023313725.1. Taxonomy (NCBI): domain Eukaryota; kingdom Metazoa; phylum Arthropoda; class Chilopoda; order Lithobiomorpha; family Lithobiidae; genus Lithobius; species Lithobius niger. The sequence continues at coordinate 54,963 of JAHWFP010096417.1, forward strand.
AATGGTAGCCAAGTGAACTTTAAAAAACACGGCAAATGAAATTTTGGTTGCTTCTTTTAGCTAATAATCTTTTTCGACGTAACTCAACGAAATAATAACGTTTGATGCTGGCATTTAACCACTACAGTAACAAACGCAACCATAAAAACAAAAGGATTCCATTAACGACACACGTTAATTTCATTTGAAACAAGAATACTTTGAAGATTATTCAATTCAACATGGCAACGAAAGAGCGTCTACACTAGCGTTGGGAATCCCGAATATGAAACCTGAAATCGTCGTATCAAGGCCAAGCGGTAGTATAAAACGATATTGACATCAGACGAAACACGAAAGCACGAAACACGAAACAATAATACGCCCGCCTCTCTCAATTCCTGGTTGCCACGGTAACATGAAGACTCGAAACCAAAACCGTGTTGCATCGCATAAAGGAATAGGCTTAATCTCGAACCACTGTTGTAAGCTGCTATTACGAACGAAAGTAAATCGGAGATAAATATTAGGCCTAAACGCTAAAAATTAGGCCTAAAACCTAAAACTAGGTCTAAAAGCTAACACATTTAAACCTAAATTGTGATGGTTATTTCTTTCAGATTATAAATAATAGAGATCACTGTTACAGCCATCGAGTTAGGAAATAATATATTATCTTGCATTGCGTGATAGAGGTGTGCCAGCTAAACATTTTCGCTTTGTTGCCAGTGTCAAATCTTATACCAAAGCAGTATTGTGAACCTTTTGAATCTTCTGACTATTGTTAAAAACTATCGTACTGATGATTGTTTGGCTTGCAGTTAAACGCCTTATTACGTGCTGTTTTATTTTTACTCGCGGCGATGGCCCACGTCTTCAGTGTTGGCTGCGAAAAGGAGGCTACAAATAACTAAACAAAAACTAAATGCCGGAGCAAACGAAAGCTTGTTAACGTCAATTTGACACCTAACATAGGCCTACATTAAAAAAAAAGGCTAAAATAAGAAAAAGGACAGCAAAGAACAGCAATACGTCACACCAAAAGGAAAACAGCCTAACAAAGCCCATTAAGTATTGTACCCAGATTTTTAAGAATTATTAACAAATGTGGTAACGTCATTAAAATAAAAACTAAATATAAGTTTGAAATGAAGCTCCGTTCGCTCCGCCTACAATAGGCCCAAAGCCTGTTTCCTAGTTACCACTCACCGCAAAATTCAAAAAGAATTGTCACAAATTATGTGTAGGCTGGCAGGAAGCTAACAAAAAATGATGCGGGACTACAGTTATCATGGACACGAGCACCTGCGCCATAACTACGAAATGCCATAACTTTTGGTAGAATCTGTCTGCAGCTGTTCACTGTCCTCGATGTGCCACTTTTTAGAAAAAGCTGCTCGGTGCTATGATGTAAAAATGATACACAGCATCCACAAGTATGAAATTAAGAAACAAAAATCACAAACATTTATGGATTTTCACTGCAAGCAGGTTTTTGCCCAAGATCTCTGCACTTTGCAGAGAAGACAGAAAACAAGGTGTCTCCACTCAAGCAAAATTAAGGAAAATTGAAAATTAAGCCAACAGCGAAAATCATACACTAGAAATAACGTAGTTCAGTAAGCCACCTTTATGCACTTACGTTTCGTCGGAGTGGCATGAGCCGGATTCGAACCAGCTACCCAGTTCGCCCCCAGATCACTTGCATAGCGCCTTAGTCGCTATGGCCACATCCTCAACTGGCTTATTTATTTATTCCATTCAAGCAGGAAGGCAATTCCAGTCCACAGTAATTTGAAGGAACGCTTGAAGTAGTCAATATCACGCTGTATCTGTTTATTCTTCTGGGAGTGTGCATCGTTCATTCTTGTAAATGAAAGAGCTTGATCACATAATGGAGTATGACAAACAAAACAACACCTAACACCACCAAACTAGCTGATCAAAACTCATCACTGATGAAGACGGTTTGGTACTTCCAATACAATGAAAATCGTGATCGTGACGTCATCTTTTGATGCGCCTGATGAACCCATCCAGACAATCAGCTCATTCCTCGTAGACACTCAAAAATCAACCAGCTCTTCAGACCCTTTGTGGTTGATGTCTCAAAATCTTTTGCAAATCCATCAGTCAGATCGAGATGTGATGTCACTTCCGCTCCTTGGAATCTCCGTTAAGTTTACTGATTTCTGATTGTAGAATTCTGGAAAGTCTCAATGGCTGATGTGACAACAAACAGTATCCGTGACGTCAAGGATTGGGCCAAAACTGTCTCCAACACTGAAGAGTTTTGATGGATTAGCTTGGCTGAGTTTACTAGTAGAAAATATGTTTGAAAGAGTGTCCGTGGCTTATTTTGAGGCTCGATGTTTTTATTTTGGTAGAAGCTATACACATGATACAACCAAATATTACGAACAATACAAACAATCAAATATTGCCTCTGTGATATTGGAGAGTTTTAGAGCATACATAATCGGCAAAACAGCCAGGAGATTAAATCCGCAACAGAGTGTCGAACTACGAAAAAGTGGTTTCATTTCGGGTTCAGCTTTGGATACTGTTCCAGTTTCAGCTCCAGTTTCTGAGCAAACAGAAATTGTTGTTTGCTACAAACCGATTTTAACTGCTCCAAACAGTTTCCATTTTTTTTTTTTTTTAATGATGTACTAAAAAAAAACCCTCAGATTTTCAATTTTTTTATCGTTAGTTTAGGACATTAAAAATAGAAAAGTTGGTTCTCAGGCCCCATCCACACCAATTCTTTGACAGAAAATAAAAATAAATGACCTGGAAAATATAGCAGTTATAGATAACATTATTATCCTTAGTGAAAAATGGAAATATCAAATACAATTCTTGTCGTTTTAAAAATAATTTTATTGACAGGTGGTAAGCAGAATTACGAAGCAGTGTTCTTTATTTTATCCAAAATAAAAAAATAATTCGCCAAAATGTACGGAAAAATAAGGTCGAAAAATAAAAAAATCTATATAAAAATCTCGGAGGCCAGCTAAAAGGCAGACTAAAAGGAAAACCACTTCACCCCTCCTCGCGCCCGCATTGAAAATGAACTCTCCCACTCTACCTGCAGCCAAACATGAGCCAGGCATGAGTGGTCGATCAATCTGACAAGTCGTCGGGAAGAGTGCCGGAAAAATGTCCCGGGAAAATGTCCCGGGAAATGTGTCCCGGGAAATGTGACGCGATTTTTGTCGATTTGTTGGCAGTTGCTGACATTTTTAAGCAAGTGGAATCTTTATTTTCTGATTACAACCTATGCACGGGCTTCCTCTAGTATAAAATAAAATTCCGCCTCTTGAGAAAAAGGCCCGCGAACCAACTTTCTTTTTTTAAGTGGCCTTACATACTTAAAGTGTTAGTGCTGAAGCCACACAAACTTTTAAAACACCTTATTTAAGTAGACAACATACGCTTAGCTCGCAATTGCTGGAGAAAATCCAGTTGAATCACGTGACATGACGTAATCTTTCTAACCACATCCCAGTCCTGACTATGGCTGTGCTGGCACCCGAAACAAACACCGACCCCGCATACGTCACAGCGAGAAGGGTAATACCGCATCCTAATAGCCTTTAAGAAAGATGACCTCACAGCCCTCCATGGCACGAGCTCTCGCTGTTTTAGCTAACTCTAAAAAAAAATTGAAAAAAATGAGTAGCATTACTATTTCCTTTAATTCACTGACAGGCTAACATGATATTTTGACTAATTATTGTCCTAAGTAGAAGATGTAAAGTTTAGTTTAGTTTAGTTTAATACCGGGGAAACAGCAAAGCCAGTAGGCCTTTTAAACTGTAGGCCTAATTAAATCTGACATTAAAGTATTGCATTAACAGATTAATAGATAGTATCTGGTATCTATTATAAAATGCCTGTTATCTGGTATCTATTATAAAATGCCTGTAAGACACAAAATGAACCCATACGTTTTTTTTTTCAATCTGGTGCTGGTTTGTGACTGAATATCAATTTACGATTTAATCTAGGTTCAGATATGCCATTTTTTAAACGGTTTTTAATGGTTTACAGTATTGGTTCAATTTAGGTTCAGGCAGATTCTTAAAAACCAATAGGGCAATGACACAACGTTGTATTATTGTATATAACTCTATGCTGGAGCCAGTAACTGGGATAGCTGCAAGGGTCACTGGAGGAGGGAAAGAAGGGCGTCTTACTGAAGACAATGCTGCTAAGAGTGGATTTCTTAGGCCTATAATACGTGATTGTTGTCGATTTGTTGGCAGTTGCTGACATTTTTAAGCAAGTGGAATCTTTATTTTCTGATTACAACCTAGCAGCATAAGGGATTGGAGAAAACAACGTTTTTTTTAAGCCTATGAAATCCGCTCTCAAAGCACTGCCTTGACTAGAAGTGCCATTGTTTAACCCTCCATTTTAATCTAGTGCCCCTTGCAGCTATCTCTCTTGTAGCCAATATGATGTCACATGACGCCACTCTATAAAAGCTTTAATTTGATTTCTTTCCAGAACATGTGAACCCAATTATTAGCTTTACACATTAATGTGCAGCACTCAGATTAGGTTCTGTCAGCATCTCTGACTGCCTAGGCAAGCACTTTGAATTCTGGAAAGACATCTGCAAAAGACCAGAGTTTTGTACTGTGGGCAGAGTTTTGTACTGTTATTGCAGCAACTGCTCCAAATACCTCCAGTAGAGGGAATCGCCCTTGCGAATCACGATTTATTCTTTCATACATGACTTTTTTAAGTATAATATTCTCTGGGTAGACATACTCATCCCTAGGGTTATGATTCTTATACACGCCTTTTAAGTCGACATATTGGAATTTGAAGCAAACTTCCGTTTTGTCAGCAACTTCCTGGTTTTGCCAGCCCCAAGCGAAATTATTTTGTTTAATTTCGTTATCCGAACAGTGAGGCTGCAAAGAAGTCAGGTAAACACCGCAAGGCATTTTGACTCTTCCTCCGTGAGGGTTCTGGGCCTTGATGTATCCCGATTCCTCAATCTTCGCCGCAAATACAGATGAAGTGTAGTGGTGAAGGTATTTTGGTGGACTGAAATTAAAACACACACTCATTAATTGCACTTGTCACCATTTTGTTGTGCCTGGAACACACTTGATCTTTGCTTAAGAAGAAAGAAAAAAATACATCTTCACCTCTAAGATAGGCCTAAGCACATTTACTCACAACTTATTATAAAGTGACATAGTAGCAGTATGAAGGTTGGAATGAGAACCGTTTTTGTATTAATACAATATGCACGCTACCCAAATCAACGGAAGGTAATAATAGTGGGGGCAGATAAGTGAAAATCATTCACTTTTGCAAACAAGCATGAAAGTTGGCATATATACTTATTGAAACCCACTCTTTCCAAAAAGCCTATTAGCCATTCGAAAATTCAAGAAAACGGCCAAATACCAAACAAAAGGGCTGCCAATAAATGGTTTTCTGCTGTATCTCCTTAATTTCCTTAAATATCAATTTTATCAAAAAACAAGTTCAGACTTACGTTGTAAAAAACTAAAGCATTCTACGAAATGTTTGGTACATGCAGTGGTAACAATATATACTGAGTTGAAGTAATGACCATTCGGCTGCCATCTTGAAAAAATGGCCACTGGCGCCAGTTCCCAGCATAGTATGTTGTGTTTAGCCCATGAAGAAGTAAGATTTACAACCAGAAATAATGCGAAAATGTATGCACCAAACACAGGTTCAATTGCATAAATAAGTAATTGAAATGATTATTTGCGTTTTGAGCACATTCGTCACAACTACCATTCATACGATATGATCAAGTTCTGTTTACGTATAATAGTTAACCTTTTGGCCTGTTATCTTGTTCTTGAGTTTGTTACCAACTGCAAGAGCTTGAACTATCAGCCTGATGAGCTGTTATATGCTAGTCCACATATGCAGTTGCACAGTGCTGTGCCATGCCCAAAGCTGTAACATTTAAAGCATCCATGGCATGCAAACTTGCATCCACACTTTGTCAGTTCACAACTTTCTGCAATAGGTGAAAGCTCGGTCCAAAAGTTGTGTCATACATCACTGGTCTTGGTCCATCCCCACTCAGCAGGACTATGTGTTTCTGGCTGGCATACCATGTAGACTGACGCCAAATGCAACCCTCCTGGACCAGGCTGCACACTTCACATGCAGCAGTAACTGCTCAAGTAGGCGGAATGGGCCTCGTACGCCCTCAGTTTCCTGAAGTCGCAGAGTCACAAGCAAGGGCAACATTCCACCAAACTGGCAAAACTTCCTAAGCGGCAATGACAATAAAACAAGAGCTGTTCAACTTTCTGGTAGACAAAATTGCACGTATGTCTACACCAAACGTGGTCATTGCGACCAAAATCGATGATGCTGTCAGCACCTATTCGATCAGACGAGATGAAGTATCTCATCACAGTAATGAAGAGGTTTGGCACAAGGACCTTTGTGCATGCCAGGCTTGCTGCAAAAGAAGGCAGCAAAGTTCTAATAGTCCAAACAAATGACACATGTTCTTGACAATACTTCGGGAAGTTGGTCTGCAAGAGCTTTGGATTTTCATTGGGCAAGGACAGAACCTAACCTGGATCCCAGTACATGATCTCATTCTCTCTATCGGGCTGCAGAAGAGCAAAGGGATTCTTTTCTTCCATGCCTTCACTGGCTGTGATGTTGTTTCAGCACACTGTGGTAAAGAGAAGAAGACTGTCTGCCATAACCTGGGAAGTATGTGATGAACCTTCGAATATATTCAACAAACTCAGTTATTAACCACCATCAGTTGATGATGATAAGAAGTATTGGAGAGTCCGTGATCTTGATGTATCACAGGTAACGTACGGCCAAGGTGTGTTAACAATGCCAGGATGGACATGTTTCCAAAGAAACTGTGAGCATATGAGGCCGTTCCTCCTACTCGAGCAGCTCTACTGCAGCAAGTGAAGTGTGCAGCCTACCAGGAGGACTGCAGTTGGAGTCAGTCTACAGGGTATGCCAGCCAGAAACACAAAAGTCCTGCTGAGTGGTGATGGACCAAGACCAGTTATCTGTAGCACATATTTTGGACCGAGCTTTCACCTATTGCAGAAAGTTGTCGTGAACTGACAAAGTGTGGGTGCAAGTTTGCATACTGTGGAAGTTTTAAATGCTACAGCTTTAGGCATGGTACAGCACTGTGCAGCTGCATGTGAACTAGCATATAGTAGCTCAGGCTGATAATTCAAGCTCTTGTAGTTGGTAACAAACTAAAGAATTTTTTGACGGCCATTTTCCTTGGGTATTCAGCCGCCATCTTGAATTTTCGAATGACTATTGGGCTTTCCGGAATGGGCGTTCGAATGGGCGTTTCAATAAGTATATATGCCAACTTTCATGCTTGTTTACAAAAGTGAACGATTTTCACACACAAAAAAAAAAACACTTTATCTGCCCCACAATAAGCCATAAATGACGAATTTGCATGCGATAAGTTCCTTTTGTGCCAAATAAGTTGCCCCTTGCCTTCACTATTATAGGTGTCACGTACCTTATTATTTGGTATAGGCACGATTCTTGGGTGCCATTTAGGGATGGGAGAAGGATGAAATTGGGGGCAGATGTCATTTTTTTTAGGATTTGTCAAAGGGGGAGGTAAGGGTAAGGGGTAGAAAAAGGACCGATCAAACTATAGTAGAGATACAATTCTAGGCCTCAAAATGGCACTTTCAGCAATCAAAATTTCTAAAAATACTTTGGATGCTGGGTCACCTCATCATCAGGCTTGGACTGGCCATAGTGCCATTTGCCATGACACAGGTGCCCTGTGGTTGATACTTTTGGCACTCCTTGGGTAGCCTTGTTTTTTTTTAACCCTTCCCCTGAAGAAAATTAATTATTTTCTGCTGGTGAACTGTCCTTTCAGGCACAGATCCCAATCTCTATCTTCCTCCCTCCCTTTACTTGCATTTCCGATGTCTTTGCTGAACTACTCCCCCACCCCTTCTCCATCCCAAACAAATAAATAAATAAAGACCCCGTCACCCGAGCAAAAATTCTTTAAAAATTCATTACTTGAAATTTAATACAAAGTGTTGAAGAATATTCTTTGAAGCCAGAAAAGACAGTAGAATATCAAAATAAGCAAAAGCACCTGGGAATCCTCCCTGGACAATGCTTGGGGATTTTAGAACACTCTCCAGACCTCTCGGTAGAAGTTGGAGGCGCCATCACTTAAATCAGAATATATAGACTTCCTGTTAAAACGTATGGCACCCCTTCCCCCCCCCCCCTTAGTTCTCTAAAGGGCGCAGGGAGTGCCGCAATTAGGGGTGGTGCAAAGGGTACAAAGCACCCGGCCCAGGAGACAGGGAGCCCAAAATTCACCAATTGGGGGACCAAATAAGACAAAATTCACTACGTTTTGGTTGGGGTTGGTAGTCACTTTGTCCCTAAATTTGTTTGCTTGTTGAGGAGGGGCCCAACATTTTTTCCATGCACCTCTCCTTGGAAAAAGCTAGCTGGGGCTCTGGACACAGGCTCCCTTTCCCACCCAATCCGACTCTGCCCATCATATAAATGTAATGTAATTTTGAAGTTATTAGTTTTCATGTTGACTAGTGCGTAGTTCTTCCAAAGCACTTTCTAAAACAGTTTTGACATCACAGGCTATTCTACAGTTTGCAAGTGTTGATGTTGTGAAGGGCACGGGCATGTTAAAGAGAACTGAACTGAGAACTGAATTGGCAACACAATTGGGAACCTGTCGACATGAACTGCTATTTATAATCAAGCCACAGGAAATCATCTATACACAAACTAAATAAGCATAAAAAAAGCTTATTTTTTCTTGGGAAGTTAGGACGGTTCAGATTATTTTTCGATCTCGAGTGGGAGGACGAAAAATCTTAGGAAGTGGGGGACACATTTTCAATTCTTCCATCTACCCACAGATGATACAACAGACCAGTCCCAGCTGAATGTTTTCTACAATCAGCTTGTTTTCAATTTCATGAATAGTTCAAAAGTGAGGGGCACGATTTTGGATACCATTTTCTGCAACTATCTTGGATTTTTCTAATTTCTGGTGTCGCTTTGTTTGGTGACTTTTCGAATGTGTACACAGGCTCGGACCGGCCATACTGCCATTGTGACATGGCACAGGCGCCCTTTGGTTGCTACACTTTCTGCGCCCCTAGTTAGCCTTCCTTTTTACACCTTCTGGAAGAAATATGTATGCTTTTCCGCTTGTGAGTTTACCTTTCAAGCACAAATCCCCTTCTCTCTCTTTCTCCCTCTCCACACCTTGCATTTTCAACGCCTTTGTTAAACTCCTTCTCCCCCTGCCCCCCTCCCCCCCCCCCAAAAAAAGACCCACGCCATCAAGAAAGACCTTCATAAAAAAAGTCGTATTATGAATGTAAAATATGTGTGTTGAAGAATGCATTTCGAATCCAGTAAAATATGAAGGATCTTGGGGTTCTTCTTTGGACAATGCTTAGAACTCTGTCCAGACCGTCAGACTTGAGTTCCTGGTAAAACGCATGGTGCCCCTCCCCCGATCACTTCTCTAAATGGCACGGGCACCCTTTGCTACTCAGTCCGACTCTGTGTACATATTATTTTCAAAACAACTTTCAACAAGAATGATTTGACTCTGAATTACTACCTTCGTGCAATCAACTATGAAAGTCCGGAATCATCGAAAAAATTTGTTGACAACGGTCCCAGTGGGAGGGGATGGGGAATCTCTATCTGACTCACGACTAAACAAATACCAGAGGAGCCAGCATTTCATTATTTTCTTCGACTGGGACATAATTAGCTCTGATTCCACGCCATGTCTTACAGCTTATCTTGTCGGTTTATCGAAGTATTCTGGAAGAAACAAGATTGAGGCCTGTGCAATACGCTGCAAGATACTTGGGAGACAGCTGGCAACATTCAGCTTTTGCTATTCAGGATGTTGACTAGTGCAAGACAGCAGATCCTTCAGACAGGTGAACTGAAGAATGTGAGTCCATGCTAAGAATCGGTCTATAGAAATTATTGAGTAAACGTAACCACAAAAAAGTAAACTATCTTTCAGTTGTATTTTAATCTAAATTGCTGCTCTCCAAATTTAGAATCAAACCCATTGTAAAGCAGTCTCAGGAATCTAGTGTGATAATTACGCAAGCATGGCACGTAAATTCTGAGCAAGAAATGTTTGCTATCCCAACACTAATATGGACTTGCAGTTTTGTAGTGAGTGGACAGATGAATTAGCCTGATTGATCAATGAAGCAGGCTTTTGTAACTGTGTGGAAAATTTCCTTATCCCAAGGAAATTTTTTAGCACAACAAAAAACCTAGGTGTCTGGTTGTCTAGTGATCTGAAGTTCAATTTGCACTGCGTTAATATCATTAAAGTAGCTAATCAAAGAGTCGCGCTTATTAAGCGACTATTTACGTCCAGAGATGTAGAAATGCTTACAAGGGTTTACAAGGTCTTCATTGGGCTAATATTAGACCAACCCAGTACCGTCTGGAACCCACACTTGCTCTGTGAAATTGATCTGGTAGAAGGAGTTCAACGACGTTTCACCAAATTCTTTCGAGGCTTAAAAAATAAATCGTATGCTGAACATTTGACCGCGACAGGGCTGGTCTCCCTTGAGTTGAGGAGGATCTGGGCTGATATCTTTTTAACATTCTCTGTGTTGAACAACCTTGTAAATTTGGCTATTCAAAATTGTTTCAGCTCCCGAGTCGGGGGAAAGAACTTGCAGCCACCCTCTGAAACTAGTCGTCCCGATTGCCCATAAGGATGTGCGAAAATCGCTCTTTACTAATCGGATTCTGCCTGTTTGTCACTCACTACCAGCTGATACGGTTTCTTCTACAACGTTGGACCTTTTAAAAACCAGTCAACTGTTTGGACCTCTCTAGGTACCTTTTAGACCTTTTTATAATTTAATTGTTGTTCACACTTTTTTTTAGATCCGAACATGCATCAGTGGTCATTCTCCATTTAACCCTGTTGTACCATTTGTCAATAAATATATTATTATTATTAATTTTATTATTATTATTATTATTATTAATTTTATTATTATTATTATTATTATTATTATTATTATTATTAAACAGTCACAAACACAAAATACCCAATATGATACCAGTGGAGCAACCAAATTTGGCCAGCCTTATACAGTGGCATAACTAGTGGGGGGGAGGGGGGCAAAGGGGCGATTGGCCCCCTCTGTGATATTTTGAAAGCTTATTCGGCAAATTGGCCAAGTCACTTTTTCCATAGCTGAAAAATTATTTACCGTCAGATGGCTGCATTTTGAGGTCAAAGACACAACTTTCATCTTAGCTAATTTATACTTCTACTGTTTCTCCTTTAAATCACTAAAGTAACCAGGTAACAAATGGAGAAATATGAAAATCAATAAAGATAAACAGTAAGAATTACTAACTCCATATTTTGCTTAAAATTCCCAAGAAAGTATCAGTGTTTAAAAAATAAGTATCTAGTGTGAAAAACTGAATGATTTACGTTAAAACAAATTTTTATACGTATAATGCAGTCAGCAAAGCTGGTTTTACAAAAATGTTTCCCAACGGCACTTTACAAGGCCAGAAAATGCCGGAAAATAGCAAAAATACATCAGCTTCCGGGGCTCTTATTCGGTTCTCCCTCGGCTAAATGCCTAGTGTTGCCCCCTCAGCATAAAACCCTAGTTACGCCACTGGCCTTATACATTGATAAAAACATAAAATGTGCCTGTTTATCTGTAACTCTAGACCTAAAGCATGTACAAAACACGTGACAGGTGTCAAAAAGCAAGGGAAAACGTTCTTGTTCTTTGGTGCATTTTCATTGTTCTAACTTTAACTCAAAGATGATAAAAACATCATCTTGATAACTGCATTTAACATGAAGCTTCGCTAGATCATTTAAGAAAGAGCCATGAAGATTAAGAAGCATGCCATAGGCCTATTGGTTAAATTTGTGTATGTAGTGGTCTTCAACCGTTCGTTGAAAAAACATAACGTGCATGCTTTTAGATGTTTTATACGTCAAGTTGTATGTTGTTTTCTGATTAGTTCACTGTATATTGATTAGAGTTATTAGTGCAGATTAATTTTGATTAATTTATTTAAGATTAATTTCATCTTTGAAAGTCAATGTCTCAAAAACCCCTTGCCCAATTTCATTGATTTTCTAACTTAATTCTACAAATAAATTCTAGAAATGGATGCACAAAATTTCAAATGCATTAGACGACTGGTTCGGAGGTTATCTAATAAGAGACACAGGCACCAGCTGCTTTGCACTGTGCGTCACCAAAAATATTCTGAGAAAGTAATCCAAAATTAAATCTGTCAACAACTAAAACATGAGACTCATAAATGACACCAATTACGAAGCACAGTTAAGTATTGTTGTTTTGTTAGTCAATAAATTAATATTTTTATCTAGACACACGCTAGTGTGTCGCCACCAAGCAACAGTAGATCATCCCATTGTAGACATCCGATTGTTAAAAAATTGATTATTAACGATACAAAGGCGGCCTCATTCGCAGACATGTGTCTGTTAACTGTAAGCAACGAAAAGCATATTTGTGCATGTTGAGGATAAATCCAAATGCGACAGAAATATTTCAAAATGTGGTAAATGTAAGGGAAAGGTGCAGGGATAAAGAAAAAATAAAAGTTAAAGGATGAGTGTCCACCATTCATAGAGAGAAACATGCGTCAATAACGTTGTTTTTATGTTAATGACTAGTAACTAATAACAAGCTAGTAACGCTGGCCCCGGTTAAATCCCATAGACTCATTGCTCATGGCTAGCGCAAAACTAACACACAACGGAACTTTTACACACGGATTCATGGCGATCTGAACATTGCCCTTTTGTTGGTTTGGGGGTTGTAGGGGTCAGGACAAATGCATGGTAGGGTTTTGAAATTCGGCACCAGGGAATTCTTTTTTTTTTTCTGGGATTTGTGCACTACTTTCTTAGCCGTTATTGCCCTTTTTTTTACGTTTTTGGGGCTCTTTTGCGCCACCGCTCCACCGAATAAGGGGTCTTTTTTCAGAAAAAAAAGGGGTACTTTGCCATGAGGGCAGGAGCTAGAGCCACCCCCCCCCTCCCTGTGTCCACGTCCCTGCATTGGCGTATAAGTTTGTGAGAAATTACACACTATGGGAAGTACAAACTGTGGACAACATCTCCAGTTAGTTTGAACATCTTCAATAGCTTGTTCATCAGTTTTGTGATACTCTGTGCATAAAATAAAGTATGTGATGCATGGTTGGACACCGCTGGAGAGAGTTCAGCAGACAATTGCTATAGATTTCTTAGGAACATACCCTATTCCTAATTTGACTTCTTTGAGGTAGACAGATGGAAATTCTTATGTAGAATATAATGTACAAAAATATTAAGTACCAAGGTCTGCACTACTGTACTTACTCAGAACCCCTCCTTGTGTTTGGACGTCTTCCTGCACATGGCCCTCTTTCTACAATAAAAGAATATATTAATAGATATCTCAGTGATGCAACAACAGCTCCTGTGGTATAAGAAAGCACAAAGAAAGCAAAAAATATGTGTTGTGGATAGCAACAGTATCCAACTAGCTTTTCTTTAATTTAAAATGATAGAAGAAATATTACGTTTAATATAAAATACATTTATAAATAGTTAAGTAAACAATATTTTGGATTTAGCAACATTATCAACAGAAGGTCTACATTTAAAGATTTATCCTGATCACTTACACAGATATAGCTTAAAATTCAAACTTTGGTATTGCAAACATTTTTGTTATTACACTGCAGTTCCTTGACTAAATGACCAGATGTCATTTTTGTAATGTACAAACAGCGGCTCAATAATTAGAGACCAAGTGCTTTTCTCGGGACCGGCACGCATTGTTTTTGAGACCTCATCATTTAATTCTGTACTGTAGGATAGAATCCACATACATTACACAATTAGGGTAGCCTATATGCAACCAAAGCTCACCTTTGCAATAAACAAACACCATTTTGTTTTCAGCTTAATTCTGTGTCAAGCAACCAATACACAGTGGCGTAACGTACAGGTAAGTAAGGTACCCATTGCTTAGGGGCCTGCCTGGTCTGCAGTACAGCCATTGTAATCATGCTGACTGCCGACTGAGTCAGACCTTTGTAAGACGGACCCTAGTTTCAAGTTACATCCTTTCCCCCATGTAAAATCTGAAATTCGGTCCCATCATATCATGCCTTCTTAGATGTTAGGGTCTCTAAATTTATAAAACCCATTAAAAACTACCTTCGGAGTATTACGTCGGCTCAACGACTAAATTACCTTAGTTTGCTCAGTAGTGAATGTGTGAGAGCAAATAAAATGAGTGTCAGTACCACTGAACTGTTTGCATCACGTAAAGCTCGTCGTAAATGTTGAAGATATCAGCTAGCAGTCTGCAGCGTTCATTTTGTTTTTAAAGTTAAGTGCTGGTTATACTTATGGCAACTGAACTAACTTCAGTTTGCAAATGTTAAAAAATTTGTAGGCTGAGTTCAGAGTTGAAACATGCATGCGATTCGTGCATGCAACTTGTCCTCAGGCCAAATAAAAAAAAAACCAGTGGTTCCTAAGAATGCTAGGCCCTCATCAATGCAGGGCAGGATTAAAACATTTTGGGGCCCGAGGCACCGATTCCGATCCGGGGCCCCAATTTACGTAGGGAAGGCGGGTGGCCCAGAAAAAAAAAGCTATACCTGAAGCTATACATGTCTCAAAGTCTAAGGGGTTTACTTAAAATGAAAATGGGCACCAAGTTTCTGGATCAAAAATCCCATTCTGTCTGAAAAATTTGGTCAAATTTTGCGAAAAAACTTTAACAAATGTCAAACTGACCAACTATTTGTTCGGTCCGGTGCAGTCGCAAACATAGAAGTTACAACGTTACAACCTGATGGCCGATGGAAAACATGTCTCTTTTCCACCATACGTAGACGTGTCACTCAGTCAGTGAGCAGCTTCAACTATTATGTTTGCTGACAGAGAAGGAAATTAGTCGATAAGGTTAACAAAACCTAATCTAACTCCAACAAACCTGAGACAATCACGACAACACCATTAAAAAAAAAACTGAAAAAATGTTAAGTAGTCCTGGGAGCCCCTAGACTACCTGGGGCCCGAGGCAGCTGCCTCATTTGCCTCATTGTTAATCCGGCCCTGCATCAATGGTGTTTCCCTCACCCTGCAACTTTAGTTCATTTAGCCGAATTCACTGAACCAATTTCAATTCCTTTTTCTTTACTAATTTGCCCCCTCTTCCCCTCCTTCAAAAAAAAATAGTTATATGCTACTAGCACTCATTACATGTTCGTTGAAAAATAATAGTTTTGAGGAGGAGGCGCCCAACAAAATTTTGCGTAGGGGCCCAGCTTAAGTTCATTGCGCCAATGCCAGCACGTTACAATTTTTTCCACCAATTTTGTATGGAAAGCTTGGTTCCGGGTAATTTGGTCCCGGCAAATTTGATCCCATAAGACAAGTTGGTCCCTGGAAAGTATTATTTTAAATTATGTGGATTAAAACTGAAATTGTTGGGAGGGGCACAACTTTCATCACAAACAATATGAGGCCGAAAATATATATGTTTAATACACATTTTTTTAAATAGTTTTTGCACAGCAGTAATTTTTCCTTCCCTCTTCCAACTGTTTATTTTTCAGAGTGAGTTACATAATGGTTAAAAGATTTTCATCCCACATAGAAAAATCTCTAAAGGAAGGGATAAGGAACCGAGCGTTGGGATGGGGGAAGGGGAAGGACCTAAAAAAAATGTTATTTTCGGAGTCATAAAAATAATCAATTAAAAAATTTTCAATTTACTTTTGTCTGCACTTTCATCCCACAAAAAATGTCAGCTATTAACAGTTTTACGGAGGCCCCTCCGAACTCCAAAGTTTTATACAGGTTTATTTATTTAAGACGATGGCGTATAATTAAAAATTTGATATACATTGTATTAGGTTAAATTTTAAACTTATTCTGCCCAGTTTTGGGGCAGAAGTTGCATACCAAATTAATTTTTGGCAAAATGAATTACACTGAATAACAGAATATTTGTTTTGTTTTCAACGATATTGTTCCTTGTTTGCGGTTTAAATTCCCCTTTCATCCTCATAATTATGGCTCCATATATCCCCAAACGCAAGTAATTTGAAAATTAGTATTTTCCCTTGTTGAAGCTACATTAGGACTAAATCTGTGGGTACCAAACTATCTGTGCCAAATTTTCGGAAACCGTAACGGCAATACCAAATCACAAAGGATAGTAACTAACCACAGGTTGAACATGTTTCTACACAGCACCAGGTGCTTCCCCGAGTATCAATGCATTTTATTTTCACATAAGCTAAACCAAGGTTAAATTAAATATCCCATTCTTTTTAAGGGCCCGGGGATTAATTAATGGCGTGCAGGAATTTAGCAAATTATTAATACGTTATTGTTTTAATTAAAATTAAAATTTTAAATATTAGTGACTAATGGCCATTAACACTTCAAATATTTTTAAATTCAACCCAAATATACTAACTTTATTTGGTACTTTCATGAGTCGATCTTTACACGGACAGCCATAGTTGCGACTTATTTTGGGGTATTCATATTTGAGTAGTCGCTGTCTTATTTTTTTGAATTCTGCCAGTGGTTACCTACGAATTACATTTGGAAATGTATGGTTTTTGTCCACGGCATGTATTTTTGTGAGCAGTAAAATATTTAAGAGCATTGACTAAGCAAACAGTAAGGACTAGACTGGTCTAGACTCAAATACAAGATATGTTAATCTGAGAAGAAAGAAAATGCAGCAGTCCCACAGGCTACGCCAAGCACTCTACCACTGCCTGACGAAAATGGATCCTGGCTACAAGTTCAAGCTAAGATTAGAAGGTGGTAAACATAATTCTGTAGGTTCAAGTTTTACATTTTTATTTTGGAACAGTTCAATTCTCAACCTTTCATTTAAATGTAAGCCTTGCCAAACACAGTAATGCAACTAATAATGTGTTGGATTCAAATTTTGACACCGCCAGTTGCTTCAAGTTGTCTCAGAGTTGGTTTATTATTTGAACCTCGCCTTGAACGTCATAAGCAAAGCATGGACTAATATTATCAAAGCGAAATACTGAAATAAACTCCAGAAGGTTTCTTGGCTGCAGCTTTCTTGGCCAAACTTTTAAATATCACTAGCAGAGTGGCTCGGTGATGATCGCTCATTCGGCATCATCTCGGTTTTCTTGAGGAGATATCTTCATGGACTCGTACAGTAACAGACAGAATCTACCAAACCTTTGGCACCAACAAACCCAATACTCCATGCCATGCCATTAAATTATTCAAAGCTAAATAAAGGCTGTTTTTCGCACCGATTTTGCGCTCATCACTTCTTCTCCTACCCCCGCCCCCCACACACACACACAAAAAACCTAACCGGCAGCCTCATTATTAAAGTTTTTTACTTTTATATTTTAGCGTACCTAACAATGCTGTTGTGAATTTTTGTAAGGCATGACTTATCTCGGCAAACTTGATGGTTGCTACTTTCTTGTGTTAAGTGGCTGATGTCAGTTTCTGTCGATTGGTGATCCACTTGGTGGTTGTTAGAAAGCAGTAATGGTATGGTTGTTTGTTAAGTTGAGTGTGGCGTTTTCAGAATGGAAGCAGTTTCTAATCCCAATACGTTATGTAAATACTGTTTGTATTAATGGCAAAGCTAATCCAATTAGGAAAGTGTTCCGAATTGGACAGGTAATTGCCAAGGCATTTATCGGGTCAAGCTTTTCAAGTTTTTTGTGCTGATTGAGTCAAGTTTCCAGCTTTTTGTATCTATGTCCACGGTCACTGTAGGCTCAATTCCTGGGTATTTTTTGCTGTCTTTCATTAAGGAGAAGGCAGCAAAAAAAAAGGTACCCTGTGTTCAAATTGCCCAGGGATTTACATTGGAAGAAGTTAAAAAAAAAACGTTCAGCACAAAAAAATTCTGTAGAAAACTTTCTATCTAACAAATGCCATGGCAGTCCACTGCTCAAATCAGACCACTTACAAAACTGAGTAAGCATTTCCATTATCATCAACAAGCAAAATTTACATCGCATATTCACTTCCATTCTGCACAGTCCAAACACACCCAACTTAAATGGAGCGTACCCTACCCAAAATAACAGCAATACTGTCTTCCAACAACCACCTGAAAAAAAATTTTTTAAAGGTATTTCGAAAACGGTTTGGTCTATCAACATGCGCTAAAAAGCATTAGACAGCTCTCAAAAAGACCTTCGAATGATGTACCTGTTTTTCAAAATCCGTTAAAATCTGAAAAAATTATAGCAAAAAGTGAAAAAAACTTTCCATTACCAGGAATTATTTTCCCCTGTTATTAACGAATTGGAGATTTTTTATTTAGAAGCTTGTGTTTTTGTCAGTCACTAGAAAAAAAAAACTTAGGCACAGTGTCATTTCGCACCCACTTGCCAATTTTCAACAAGCTTGGATGAATAGTCTCTCTTACCGATTTCATACGTAATAATTCGTCGCATGTTGTGACCATACCGTACCATGCCGCTCCAAGCCGCTCTGCACCACAGCCACGTTCCGAGCGTGACTTGATTTTACACGTAATAAATATCGAAACGTGACTGGCCGCGTTTTACGACTGCCCTCTGACGGTCAAGCTTGGAACCCAACTATGCAAACGGAAATTAAAGCTGACTGAAGCGAAACTTCGGCAAATGTTGAGCGGCACTGTTCGTTTGGTCACCTCAACCGAGTACGGGAAAAAAACTTCGGAAAAAAGTTTAAGAAAGAAATAAAGATTACAGTCGTTTTTGTTTTGTTTTTCATGTTATTGTTAGATTTGATCAAGCTATATGTCTGGTAAAAACTTTTTAAGGCAGAGTTTGGCATTTAAGGCAGAGTTATATATTTAAGTGAAGTTCATAAAAACGGTTTAAACTTACTTTTGTAGCAGAAAAAAATGGTTTTTTTTTTACTAACATATAGGCAACAAGTAAAGATAATTAAATAAAGATTTATAGATAATTAAATTACACTTCCGATAGGCCTATTTTCATCATTCTAATCTGATTTTTTTAACCCTTAACTACGCAAGTGAACTGCGAGTAAAGTTACCCTTGTGCAGAAAAGAAGCCTAGCAAAAATGTCCAAGGAAAAAATTAATTGTGTTGTCTTTTTTGTTTTGTTTTTCCTGCTGTTATTAGGATAGGTCAGGTTAGTCGCCTTGGCTAAAAATTTCACCAGGGAACGACCTGCCTACCGCTTTTCTCTTTTGATCTTTTTTTTCCTATGTTTTTTTTCCGCAACCATCTTTGCTGTTTTTTAAAGATTTTTTTAAATCTTTTCTCAGAACCAGGCCACCCGAGCTTTACTAATAACTCTGCTGAATCTAGATTGTATTCAAAGAGTTGTGTCAGCTTTAAGATACCGTTATGTTGCCTCATCAACTTCTTTTTCGCAAGCATCAGTTTTCGCATGTGTAGTTGCGATGCTATTTTTAAAAAATATGCATTCGGTGCAAATAGGTAGGACTTTTTGCGCTTCGTCTCCGTTTGGTTTTGTGGCCAATTCTCCTGCCACTAAAATTCCGACTTTATGCTTAAACGTTTGTCGACGGTTTGTTAGTCGAAAACTTCCAGCTTAAAGCCATGTTTATTAGTCGTAGTCTGCTTGGATTAGATGGAGCACCTTGTTGAGAGCACCTTGTTGCGGGCAAACAGCATGTTGCACTATGGGGTCACAGACCGTTTCGTCAATTCCACGCAGCACTGCACGGCACGCATGAAACTTCACACGTTTCAAGCGCACCGCTCTGCTCCGTCCAGTACCGAACTGCGCCGGCCATGTTTCGAAACGCGGCCGCACTGGAGCGCAAAATAACGGCTGGGTTCGGTACGGCACGCTTTATTTATTACGTGTGAAATCGGTATCTGTAATCTTGTTCTGTAGCAACTCATAACACATCCTCATGCCAATTGGTACGTGAATGTGTTATGAATTGCTACAGAACAAGGTTACAGACAGACTATGCATCCAAGCTTGTAGGAAATGGCACTGTGCCCAAGTGTCTTTTTAAAGTGACTGGCACAAACACAAGCTTCAAAATATCAAATATACCAAACGATAGATTCCTTTTTTAATTTACTTCATAATATACCCAAAGTAGGCCAAAAAAGAAAACGAAACTGTTGTTTCTTGTCACTGACACCAAGAAATTTTAAAAAATGCCAAATAAAAATCAAATTGATTAAGAAAACATGAGTTGGTGGCCATCACAAGACTAAAAAAAAATGTTTAAAAAAATTAATGACAGCTTAAAGAAAGAAAAAAAATCAAGCTACAGGATTTGAAACCAGCACCACTCAATCCGCGGTCCACGACGATACCACTGAACCGGGCTCTGATGTGGGATAAAGAAGAGCTTTTAAATCTCTAATATGGCTATGCTACTCTGTTGGTGGGAACGTGATTGCAGATTTGTAGAGTAATAAAGAGCAGTGTCCGTTAATAAGGAAAGAATATTTATTCAAACGTTCCCACATACTTAAGGTGTTATTTTAGAAAGATGGCTTGGTCAGGAATTTTTTGTTTTCCATCGAAATTTAGCATAACCACTCACTATAAAGAGAGCCAAAACTGCCGACGACCAACGCTGTCGCCTGCTTCCAGGCGAACTGAATTCATATTTATAATGTTAACAACTTTTTTTGGAAAGCCTTAAAATGTCTTGATGTTCTTAACTGAATATCATATCTGAATACATATGCAACATTTTTGCACTGTTACAAAAAAAATAATATTAAAGAAAAATGAGTGCCAAAGTGACTGGCACTTACATGTGCCATGCTATGAAAAAGTGGTTGCAAATTAAAGTGTGAACATGCAATCCTGTTTGCCCCAATATAGCGCCATGCATTTAGTTAAACCCAAGGTTTATTGACATGAAACCAAATGAAATGTAACAATTTGTTGAGGGCGTGTTTTGCTAGAGTGGGGTATGACATTGGCACTAAAGAGGAACATGTCAGAATCCCTACATTCATACTGCAGGTTGATGTAGGATAGTGTGACAAAGTGCCAGCCTACTTCCAAAAACTGTGGGATCTGCCCTGGACATATTTCGGAAAGAAACTGAAATGTAGAACTAACCCAACCTTTCCTTGCTATGAGTATTACTTCACCACGTTACACAGATAATTATGGAGTGTCTGCTTTGGTGGCTTCTGTGTGTGTGGGGGGGGGGGGTGGAAGAGGGGTCACTGCTGTCCAATACCAAATTGCCTTTTAAACTGACTTCATAATATACAAAAAGTAAGGTGGGCTGGAAAAAAAACGGATGTTTCTTATGTCACTGAGATAAATACAATCTTAAAAATAAAAAAAAATTAAATTCTTCATGAAAACAGGAAAAGAATTCCTGGTAACACCTC
Source organism: Lithobius niger (assembly GCA_023313725.1). Lineage (NCBI taxonomy): Eukaryota > Metazoa > Arthropoda > Chilopoda > Lithobiomorpha > Lithobiidae > Lithobius > Lithobius niger. The sequence continues at coordinate 76,437 of JAHWFP010096417.1, forward strand.
AATCAACCGAAATTGGCATCTACCACCCAACTTTAGATCCAGACAAAGCGAGACACACGAGAAAGTCAAATTGTCAATTGCCAAACAGGACGAGAAGTAGAAGTCATGCCTCAAGAAAATTCGCCACAGAGTACTTAAGGAAGTTAAAATAGGAAAGCTGGGAAATGGGGAAATGGTTAATCCTATTTAGGTATTAGTGAAGTTCATGCCCAAAAAAGGTAAAGGTAATTTTCGAGACTCATTAACATATTACCTATTTTCACAAGCTGGAGACATGCTTCACATGGACATCCATTAGTAGGTCCACATCTCCCATCACAACCACCACATCTACACTGGTTCATACGACGCCCACAGTAGTATAATTGGGAAGGGTCCATTCCAGTATCACCACCAGAGCCATGTTTTCCTCTTTTGGCAACAACTCCATCTCGGTTTCTTTTTAAATCTGTAATACAGAGGCATGGATTCAAATTTAATGACTATCCAGTGTCCATTGTCACAATAAAGATATGTATCAATGTTTTAAAAAATCTAGAGATGGGTTTAGATGTTTTGTTTTCATACAATTGTCAATCACTTTTTTTTTTTACTAATATCAAATCGTTTTGTCTGCAGCGAACTCTAGAACAACGAATTTTTCCTTTCACTTGTCTGACTGCAATAATTAGTAATTTGCCTCTGACAATGGGTTAACCATCTTTAAATATTTATACATAGTAGTAGTAACTACCAGGGGTACTTCTACCATTAAAAACGTGAGGACCAAATGCCAGGAACCGCACCGGGGGTAGGGGGGGGGGAGAAGATGAGATTCGCTTGATTATTTGTACAGGATTAGAAAAATTACTGTTCAACGTCAACATTTTGCTTTAATGCAATATATGCCTGTGGTTGACGTCATGCTAGCCCTTTTACCATTTTCCAAAAGTTTCTTTCTATTGATATTGAAATTACAAAATCTCTTTGCTCCTTCTTTGATGTCATCTTACTCAGTGACGTCTTGGTGCACATATAGAAACAGCACATGATTAAGAGGAGTTCTTTAAACTGGGGAGGGGCTATTATTGATCCCAGTAATAAGTGGGCGGGGGCCTGTACAGATTTGTCACTTGTGTAATGGAAAAGCAGTTTAATAAGGAACAGATAGGAATGTGACTCCATGCATACATTTTTTTTCATGAAAGGTGAAAACCTTTCACAAGTTTTAGGCCATTTTGTATATCGAAAAATTTTCTACATACAGCAAAGATTAATATTTTTTGTGGGGGGGGGCTGTTATTGTGTATGCCAGTGCATTGTTACTTCTTGACTAACTCTTAAGAATATTTCATTTACAAAAAAAGGGACCAGTTATTATTATCTTCAAATGCCACTTCGCATACTGCTCTATTGAGTACCCTGTAGCAAAATCAGCAGAACGATATGCCGCAGACGATGCCAGGACATCGTGGGCAAATTTTGGCCAAATTTCCACCACTTGGTAATTCTTGACCAATTTCGACGTTCCAATGCACCAACTTTTAACCCTCTCGACAAAACTGTTCCATTGGTATCGTTTGTTCCACTATGTTTGCCGGAAACTGACTGTGTGATGCCATGTTTCCTTGCACTACGAGCACAAAAACACGCAAATATCACACTCGTAAACTCTAACAGTGACTGTATAGAGTCTACAAGTGTGATATCCACATGTTGTTACACTCGTAGTGCAAGGAAACGTGGCTTCATACAGTCAGTTTCCCGCCAACATAATGTGGAACAAAGTATAGAATAAACCAGATCAACAGGGTAAAGTACTAAAGAGTTACTCAGTAAAATGTAGTAAACATGTGGGTAACCATGTGATAAAACAGATTGGCAGCAGAGAACTGTCTTTTCTATTGGTGGGTGTCACACAGTAGCATTAAGTTCTTTTGCTGGGATTGAGTATCCATAAAATGAAACTTAATTTACTGTTTGACTGGGTTTCCCCCTTCCCACTTCCAACTATTTATTTAAAAATTAAGAATGCTTATCATCAACAATCTTTCTTTTAACTGAAAACTGCGCATGACGTTATAGTTTGATATAAAAAAATAGTCAGAAAGCAAAAAACTTTGACCTGCCAAAACAAAATTTGCATGAACAAACTATGAGGTCATGAACAAACTGTGACCTCGTTGTTGTTTGGTTCTTGGCTATTGGCCCATTTTGTCACCCTCATGGTTCCTCAACGCCACGTCAGATTCCGGAGGTCTTTTTTGATAAACCTTGTCCAGACAACCGTGCTACTGCATGCAAAGTTTGGTTTCGTCAATCCTTGTGGATATCGCGTGTTGAGCAGTGTAAGTTGCCATTGGAGTATGATCATAGCGGAGCTCTGCTTGGCCTTCGGCCTCTAAAAAATTTAAAAAGCGGCTGCCTCATCGCCATACCACAAGTGGAGGTCACTATAAATTGTCAAAGAACACGAACACCAATGATTTGACATCTTTATAATGATCAGAATGCTCGATAATTCGATACATCAGAAAGTATGATACATAAGTGACGAAACTATTTATCGCGATATTATCAAATTATCGGTTATTGTGCCACCCCTATACCTTACGACTGATCAACCACACTCGCCAAAATAACCTATTCTCTCCTGAAAACAATGGAACGTTACAGACTTGTTCACATTAGGTTTTTTTTTTCAGGAAAGAGTACGTTGTTTGGGGTAGTACGGTTGGCCAGTCGTAGTGGGTGCATGTTTTAGCATGCTGTGCTGGACCACCAGTGGGTATAGCAGTATCTTACTTTTTGTGCTAGCTAACTACCACACCAATTGACAACTTGGTACATTTCATGTATGCCCCAACTGGCAAGCAGGAGTTAGTTAAGATAATAGTAAGCCCTAACATTGCTGTATTATGTGTATCTTGCCCCAACAATTAGTTTGAATTACATTATCCAAATGACAGGCTAACCTGTTGTCACCAAGCAACCATCAACAATATTGGGAAACAGAAGAAGAAACTTATCATGTCTTTCTAGCAGTAACTTTGTTGATTTGTGTATCTAAGACAGGCTATAAAGTAGAGTAAACAGTCTTGATCATGACGTAATTTGTATTTATAAAACAAAACATACGGTACGTGAAAAATAGGCCCAATACTGTAACACCTAATTAGTACCCACCTGGTACTACAAGTTGCAGACATGCTTCACATGGACATCCATTAGTAGGTCCACATCTTCCATCACAACGACCACATCTACACTGGTTCATATGACGTCCACA